>CAIGRT010048008.1:0-11485 GCA_903798405.1 Fraxinus platypoda | reverse complement strand
CCTCATCCAATTGATTTCTAACACTATCAAATCTTCATATTTTCGGTTTGCCTTCCGAACCAACTTTTGGATAGTTGCAATTTAGTCCTTAAACTTTCGTTTTCCTCCTTTTTGATCATTTTTAACTTGTTTCTCCTTATTTCTGCTACATTCATCACTTTGTCCTGCAAAACATAAATTGCATAGAATTAAGCTATATTCCAACATATAAATCAACAATTTCTCATGTTTTGAATAGTAAAATAAGTATGTAAAAACGCACTTATCAACTTTGATTTGAATTTTGATAAGCGTCTTTTGGTTTTAATGTGGGTGATGAGGTTACATGTGGATGGTTCAGATTAAATCAATGGAATATCCAAAGGTAAGGGATCGTTTGTTAGGCCTATATAAAAGGCTAGAAACCTATTTTTTCATCTTTTTTCACTTTTGAACTTTTAAGAAATCAAGTGCTGCAATTCTTCATTCTGCTAATATTTCCTTGCTGTTACCGGCGATTGACTGCTTCTTTTCGACTTTGAAACTCTCCGGGACTCAGGTTTTTAGTGTTTATGTAAGTATTCACCTTTACCGAGGCATCTCTTTCATTTTTCTTTATTCCAATGGCCTCAAAATAGAAGAAAAGTGGGGAAGGGGGTTCTTCTGGGTAGATATGGCCTTAATCTGTGCGGAGGTGGGCATTCCTTTGATGATCCCTACTGAGCAGATCATGGAGGCAATGAGGACCCCCATAGTGCATGGATGATGAAGGAAGGCCGCATATACTATAGTGTTAGATGGGGGCCTCTCTGTGGCCAACAGATATTAAGGAAAACGAACTGGAGGGTTTCAGGGAGAGATTTAGGATCCCAGATAATATCGAGTTGTTTGTACCGACCCAGGAGGAACGAGTCTATTTTCTTAAAGAGGGTTACATGGCGGTAAGTGAGGTAATCTTGAGTGGGAAAATAAGGCTGCCATTACACCCCTTCTCTAGGTTTATCCTTAGGCAATATAACTTAGCCCCCACCCAACTAGTGCCAAACGTATGGAGCCAAATGGTAGGGGCCTTCCTTCTCTGGAAGGAGGTCACTCTTGGCAAGGATATGCCTTCCTACGTTTTTCAGACCCTCTTTCAGCCCCGAGCCTCTAGTGGGGGAGTGATTGTAAGAGGTGGTATTGCATGAACCCTTAGGGCCCACATTTTCATTTCGTCTAGGGTACCCCAACCTCGATAAAAAACTGGAACTCATCTTGGTCTTGGGTGAGGGGTTGCTATCAGAATGTGGAAGGGAATGTGGTTTCGGAGATTATCGTGCCGACCCAATACCATGAGTATAGTGAGTCGTGCCCCATTTAGTCGTCATTTTTCTTTCGCATCGTTATTACTCATTTATTCATTTTTCCTTATCTCCTTTGATTTAACACTAACTTTGTATAGCTACAGTTAATCGGTTCCAGCTCAAACCGTTGGAGTGGGCCATTATCCGAACCATTTACGAGCTTTCTGCGAAGATAAAAACGTCATGGCAAGAGAAACCTGTTCGTCACACACCTACTAATGGCCACGAAGGGTAAGCTCGATCACTTGGCCATGTAATTTAGCCATTTTTGTGTAACATCATGAAACCTTATATATATTGTTTATTTTGTAGGGAAACTTGATAAGAAAGAGTATGTGAAGCCCAACTTGCTCCAACTAAGGAGCTTGGGCGAGGCTCAGAAGAAGAAGCCATTGAGTGGTTGTTCAGCTATTTATAAAGACCAACGGGACGAGATGGCCTAACTGTCCAAGGCGAACCAACCGTCCCCTCTGGCGAAAGTGAGGGAGAAGGACAAAGGAAAAGATGAGGAGAATGAGGAGGGACTTCATTGGAGAGGCCCCCAAAAAGGAAACTGGTTCTTTCCAAGAACACTGGGCCACCACCTCCACCTCCCCCCAAATGCCAAACCACCCTTGGAGAGCCATTGTGGCATCCTATTATAGTTGACCCTATCTCTTCACTGAAATTGTCGATGTGGATGACATTTCCAAAGAGGAGGTGAGCTTGATAAAAAGGAGGAAGAGGAAAGGTCGTGGGAGTGAGCCTTCAGAAGAGAAGGCACAGAATTTCCTGGGAGGGAGGTCGGATGAGATTTTATTGATAGTACTGGAGATGCTCTTCGTGGAGTCTCAGGGGGCTGCAAGGATCCAACACAAGTACTGGACTGGAAAATATGCTATGCATGCCGAAACCTGCAACACAGTTGACCTGATGGAGGCTGGGCTAGCTTTGCAGGCCCGTTCTCAGGGCTTCTTCATCATTGCCCAGATAGAGGCAAGGCGAATACATGGGCTTAATATGGATTATCTTCAGAGTGTCCATGACACATAGTTTGCCTTAATTAAGGCCAATGCTGAAACTTTCTCTGCCAATAAGGTTGCTGAAGACTCCAAACTGAAATAGACCAAGGTCGAGTCGAAGGTGGAGGTGCTCTCCAAGGAGAATGATGAACAAAAGAAAGAGGTCCACCTCTATAGACCTCAGGTCAACGTCCTAATGAAGTGAGTGGAAAACTCAGATAATTTACTAAAGATCACTTCGTCGGCCTTGGAGGTGGCTAACAAGGACAAGGGGGAGCTGAAGTCTAAAGTAGATGGGCAAACTGCTGAGGTGGCAGATTTGAAGCAACAGTTAAGTGGGGCTGGGGCGGCAGCAGTGAATGAATATGTTGCCCATTTCCACGAGACAGCTGAATACAATGGCCTCGACATCTACTAGAAAGGGGTCGCATATGACAAAGTGTTTTCTAAGCTTCTTGAGTTATACCCTCAACTGGACTTAGCAATGCTAAAGGAAGAATTCATGCCAGTTGAGCTATCCACCCCAACCAATGAAGTAGAAAGCTAAGCGGAGGTGGTGGAGGTTTCTGAAGAGCTTCGGCAGGATGCAACTGCTTCTTAGGATAGGGTCCCCTCCCCTTTTATCTATGTCTTGTACCTATTGGTTTCTTTGTAATGAACTATTCTGTATCCAAGTATTACCTCCTACCTTTGACTTGATAATTTGTGAGTTTGTTCTGTTTTATATGAGCTTGTCAGCCTAGGTGTTAATTTGACAATGTGGGCTTGCCATACTTAACGTACGAGCTCGTCGTAACTTAAAACAATTTAATTCTATGAGCTCGCTGAGTTTAACCGATAACTTAGTTACTTGGGCTCGCCATAGCTAACGTATGAGCTCATCATACAAACCATAATTTTAATTATAAAGGCTCGCCATACTTTGACATTTGGAAAAGTATATGAGCTTGTCATAATAAGTAGTAAAATAAATGTGGAAATGGGCTCACCATATTTTAACGCATGTGCTTGTCATAACTCAAATTATAATTTAGCTTCATGGGCTCGCCATAATTTATATATATAAACCCATTATATTTTGGGTAATCAATTCGTCATATGGGCTCGCCATATTTTATCAATTGAAGGAGCATATGAGCTTGTCATATTTTACTTGCTGGAGATGTATAAGCTTGTCATACTTTATCGTAATCTATGAGCTTGTCATAGTTAATGAGTTGATGGAGATATGGGCTCGCCATATGTTAATTGCTGGAGATGTATGAGTTTGTCATACTTAATTGTAACTTATGAACTTGTCATAGTTTGACAGTTGATAACAAAAGAGAATGTTCGTCGATCATAAATGGTACACATATAGAGCAGGGTCTTACTGGTAATACACTCAAAGGTGTTCAACATTCCATGAGTGGGACTATACCTTCCCATCTATATTTTCAATCAAAAAGGTCCCTGGCTTGACCTCGCCTAAAATGCGGTAAGGGCCTTTCCAATTTGGACCCAACGTGCCTACCCTAGGTTCCCTTGAAGATAAGAACACCCTCCTGAGTAGCAAATCGCCTCTCCTGAATAAATTATGCTTAACTTTAGCATTGTAGTATCGTGTCATTTTTCTTTAGTAGATGGCAAATTTGATTTGTGAGGCCTCTCTTGTTTCTTCAAGGAAGTCGAGCTCACATCGCCTTATTTCCTTGTTAGAGATCTCGTTGAACTGCAAGCAACGAGGTGATGGCAGACCTACTTCAACTTAGCTCATCATCTCTGTCCTATAAGCTATGGAGAAAGAGGTCTCTCTTGTTGCTGTCCAGCTGGTAGTGTGTATTGGCCAGAGTACATAAGGGAGCTCATCCACTCATGCTCCCTTCGATTCATCTAGTTTCTTCTTTAGGAGATGTTTTATGTCTTGTTGACTATTTTGACTTTGCCATTTGCCTGAGGATAGTGAGGAGAGGAGAAGTGCTTCTTGATGCCCAACTCGTCACAAAGGTCCCGAAGCTTTTTGTTGTCGAACTGTAGCCCATTATCTGTGACTATTGAATGGGAAATCTCGAACCGGCATATGACATACTTCCATAAGAATTTAGAAGTGTGTGCCTCAGTGATTTTAGCCAAAGGTTCAGCTTCGACCCACTTAGTGAAGTAGTCGATGGCGATGATCACATAATTCGCTCTTTCCTTTCCTTTTGGCATGGGCCCTATCAAATCGACCCCTATTTTGCAAAGGGCCACGGGCTGGAAACCACGGTTAACTCCTGTGATGGCTACATCTGAATGGAAGAGAAGTGTTGACACTTATCACATTTCTTCACGAAATGCATAGCATCTCTTTTTAAGGTGGGCCAGTAGTACCCTTGCCTTAGAACTTTGTGGGCCAATGCTAGGCCCCCTGTATGATTGTCATGTATTCCCTCATGGATTTCCATCAGCAAGTAACCTGCCTCGTCTCCTCCAGTGCATCGTAGGCGAGGTGATGAAAACCCTCTTTTATACAAGACCTCATCTCTAAGTACATAATGGGCGGCCTTACGTCTAAGCTTGCAGGCCTCTTTTTTGTTCTCTGGCAAGGTATGATCCTTGAAATATACTATGATGGGCCGCATCCATTGGGTAGTTTCTCCGATCCACATTACTTCCTCTGTCTTGGCCGCTGAGGGTCTGGGAAGATATTTAATGGGCACGAACTTAAGTAATTTCGAGTCTTTACTGCTTGCCAACTTGGATAGGGCGTCTGCATACAGATTTTCCACCCTTGGGACCTGGGTCAACTCAAACTTATCAAAATAAGGGATTAGCTCCATGACCTTTTTCAAGTATGTTGCCATGCCTTTGTCTTTGGCTGCGAAACTACCATTGACCTAGCTTACGATAAGTTGGGAGTCGCTTTGGACTACCAGATTTTTTACTTGCATTTCCCTGGCTAGCCTGAAGCTTGCTAGGAACGCCTCGTATTCAGTGACATTGTTGGAGGTCTTGAAACCGAACCTCACTGCGTAATTAAGTTTATGGCCCTCAAGGCTCTCCAGCAACACTCTAGCTCCTGAGCCAGTTTATCCAGCGTACCCATCTACAAATAACACCCAGGTTGGTGGGTTTGCCGACTCCATCGTAACATTAATATCCGTTGCTTCTGTGAACTCGGCAACAAAATCTGCCACTCCCTTAATCGAAGTTCTGGGCCTGTATCAAATGTCGAATTCACTTAACTCCATAGTCCATTTCATTAACCTCCCAGATACATCGGGTTTCTAGAATACTTACTTGAGTGGGAGGCTCGTTAGAACTTGTATGCTGTGGGCTTAGAAGTATGGCCCCATCTTCATTGAGGCAATCATAAGGGACAAGACGAGCTTTTCCACATTGGTGTAGTGTGTTTCCGTTGGTAGAAGGGCCTTACTAACATAGTAGATGGTAGTTGTACGTTTCCTTCCTCCTGTATCAGTACTGAACTTACGGCATCGACACTCACCACTAAGTATAACAGCAAAGTTTCTCCTTTCTTGGGCTTCGAGAGGAGGGGGCTTGTCCTAGGTGCTTCTTCAACCCTTGGAATGCCTCTTCACATTTCTCATTCCATTGGAATATTTTCCCTCCCTTTAAAGCCTTAAAATGGAGGCATCGATCAGTAGCCTTTGAGATGAACTGGTTTAGAGCTACGAGGCATCCTGTCAGGCACTGCACTTTCTTTGGTTTGTTGGGAGACTTCATGTTTATCAAGGCCTTAATTTTTTCGGGGTTCGCCTCAATGCCTCGCTAGTTGACCATGTAGCCCAAGAACTTTTCGAAGGTGATGCCAAAAGCGTACTTCAACGGGTTCAGTTTCATGCGATGTTTTCTTAGAATATCAAAAGTGGCTCGCAGATGCTCAACATGGTCCGCTGACCTGAGGCTCTTCACAAGTATGTCATCGACGTATACTTCTATTGCCTTGCCTAAAAGGTTAGAAAATATCTTGTTGACTAACCGTTGATAAGTCATACCTACATTTTTCAAACCAAAAGGCATGACCTTGTGACAATACAATCCTCGATCAGTAATAAAGATGTTTACTCCTCGTCCGCGGGATGCATGGAGATCTGGTAATATCCTGAATAGGCATCCATGAAACTAAACAGTTCGTGGCCTGCAGTGGAGTCGACCAGTTGGTCAATCCTTTGGAATGAAAGGCTATCTTTCTAACATACCTGGTTGAGGTTGGAGAATCTATGTAGACCCTTCACTTGCCATTAGCCTTCTACACTAGAATCGGGTTCGATATCCATCTTGGGTACGCTGTTTCCTTGATGAACCCATTGGATATGAGTTTCTGCACTTTTTCTTTCAACGCAGCATACCGTTCCGGTTTAGGGCTCTCATCTTTTGCCCGTGAGAAGTGAATTTTGGATCTATGTTAAGCTAGTGGCAACTGACTTTGGGATAAATACCCACCATGTCTTCATGTTTCCAGGCGAACACATCCAAGTTGTTGAGCAAAAAACTTTTAAGCTTGGCTTTTGCTTCTGGTTCGAGCTCCTTCCCTATCTACAGTAACCTTGTGGGGTCGTTTGGATTGATGGGGAAAGGCTCTAGCTTTTTTATTGGGGTCGCCTATGAGTTTGATTCTTTGACTCGAGGAACTAAATCTACCTTGATGACCTCTTCTTCAAAAGCATCTATCATATTGACGTCTCTTCATTGTTCATGGGTTAAGCCTTCTTCAGGCGCGTCAGCCATCTCAATATTTATCAAGTCCATAGTAACACTTTGGGGTTCGAATTTTCTCAGGGAACTAAGGTAGCACTCCCTTAAACCCATCTGGTCGCCTCGTACTTTGGTATCCCTCATTTTGTAGGAAACTTCATGCAAAGGTGATGTATGGATATTACGGCTTCTAATTCTTTTAGGGCGGGTAGTCCTAAGACTCCAAGGTATGCAAACTGGTAATCCACAACCAAGAATTCCATGAAATGTTGAGCTCTAAATGGGATCCTTTCCCTAGGGACGATGCTATTGCCAGTAAAACTGTACATAGGGGCAGTCATGGGGGCAAGTTTGTGGTCCACTGTTATTTTGTCGAAAGTGGTTCTAAAAAGGATATTGACACAACTTCCATTGTCAACCAGCATGCGCTTCAGACCATTTCTGGCTACAACAACTAGCACCACCAATGTGTTACAGTGTGGATAATGAACTCCCACAGCATCTTCCAGGGAAAAAGTGATTGGTGGGATTCCTCCGGCACTTCGACCGGTGTTGTTGATTAGGTAGGTCGTCATAGGGATCCTTTGTTTCCATCTCATAGTTTCTCAAGGCATTTCTGGAACTTTTCCCTATATGCGAACCACCAATTATGGTGCCAATCTCCCTAATGGGTGTGTTATCAATGTCTGCTGGGGGCTCTCTCCTAGGCCTCTGACCTCTTGTCATGTTCATGTCCTCTTCGTGCTCCCTCCAAGGAGATTCGTTCCTAAAGTTCCGCCTTTCCTCGTTATGTCGAGGCCCTTGCCTGAATGGGGGAGCATTTCCTTGCTTGCAATGGATATTTCTATCCCTGGCATGGGGCAATAGGTTCTCCGTGATATGGCCTATCTCTAGGTTCTCTGCTTCTTCATCTGCCTCTGCCTCTTCCTCGGGGTAAGTTCGGCTGCCTGTAGGTATTAGGTCCAACTTCTTCATAAGCCAAAAAGGGCACAGCATTTAGCGTTGCAGTGGCCAATGCTTGCCCCGAGGTGGGGACTATGGTATGTTTTGCTTGGGTCCACTGTTGGTCCACCAAATGGCATACATGGCCTCTGCGTTGCCTTTGGTATAATGGAAGCCCCAAAGTGTTCGATTACGGTGATCGATCAACTCTTCGTTGACAATATTGCTCCTCATCATTTCCACCAAGACATCATACGTGGTGGGATTTCTATTACGCACATCTCTCCAAAATAGGGTATTCATGTTAAGACCTCACATTAGGGCAAAGAGAGCCTCTCTATCAGTGACTTGCTCGCAATAAGTCATTTCGTCTGTAAAGCAAGCCAGGTAACTCTTCAAGGTTTTTCCTACTTGCTGTCTCATGTCTTACATCCTTTGGATAGGGGCTTCTCCTTTATTGCTCTACAAGTACTAGTTAAAAAAGGTATTTTTCAGGTCTGGCCAACTCCTGATGCTACCAACAGGTATGCGACTGTACCATATCTCTACAGTCCCTGTTAGTATGAGGTGGAAAGCTCGACATTTCAACGCTGGCGAGGCCCCTCTCAACGACATTTGGGTCTTATAGTTATTAAGATGTTTTGTCGAATCACCTTTTCCTTCATATTTGGGTATCTTGAGTGGCACAAAATGGCTAAGAACTGGGGCACTTCTCAACTCTTGAGAAAATGTTTTCATCATCGTCATCCAGTTCGAATGACCTGCAAGAACCGTCAGAGTCATCCTCTTCTATTTGGTAATGGGCCTGTTATGTTCCAGTTAGATTCCTCACATTTGTTGCGTCTCTTCTCTCTTACCTATTTCTAAATGGAAGTGGCATTTCTTGAGGCTCGTATCCCTGATGTTACTCTTGACGTCTTTGAGCTGGGAAAGGCTGTTGAGACCTATTTCTAGGCCTCGAGAGTCCATTCTTGTCGAAGACACTGGCGAATCTTTGAGGTTCGTATTCCGAGGAAAAGTTCTCCTCCATAGGCATATTTTCGCTGGGGCGGCTTGTAACATAATTGGTGGAGGTATCAACTCCCACCTCTCTCTCTCTCCACTGGGTAGTTCATCCCATACATTTGGGCCATGCGACCCGGTATAAGAAGTATTTAGCATCTGTATTAGCAATTGGCGCATCTGCATTAGCAATTGCTGCATGACAGCATTTTGCTGGCCATATTCTTCATATTAGCAGCCATTTCTCCTACTTCTCTCACCATACGTATAGTTGTACCGTCTCTCCTGTGGCGGTGGTGGGGACGACACATATTCACGTTCTTGCGAAAGACCTCTTCTTCATAGGCCTCTTGCTGCCCATCTCCACCATGTGTTCCTTGGTGATTTGAACTCATCTTGTCCTTTCAAATTGCTTCCTTGCAACGGTTCTTTCTTCAAGAACCAAAACCTTTCTTTAAGGTTCTTCACAAATGGCCTTTACCACTAGGATGCATGTGGTTATGGTATCAAAGATTCCTATAGACGATGCCAATATGTTGACCCCAAAAAATGGTCCAATGACGTGGCCAATAGATGAATAGAAACTAATATCCACGTAAGTCGGATCTCAGTACGTTCTTGGTTTAAGTCACTCATTTCACAGACGAATCAACGTAGAGAATGATCCAAGAAATTTACTAAGTTGTATTATAATTGTTTGGTGCATAAAAAGGGGGTCGGTCATTGAGTGGAGTAGATAGAGAGTCAATGTTTGCTTTTTATGTATAAACTTGCATTACCCCCTCCCGGTACTAAATGTGGGTTTTTATACTCGAAGTGAGGTGAATGAGGTCCGTTGGATGGTGAGGCACGTGGTCCTCCCATATTCATTGGCCTTTACTTACATCAATCAATCAGTCCATAGCATTAAATATTAGGATCTCCATATCTTTTAAACCCTAGTCCCAAGATTTGACAGCTTAGGTGTGCAGAGGCGACGTTGGCAGTGTGTTGTCTCGTCGGTCACTTCATAACAGAGTAGCACTGGGGTTCGGAACTGTTTGCCTCGATATGGTCGTCCTCGCTAGTTTTATGAGGTATTGGTCTATGTGTGCGCCACATGGTTATATTTATTTTACGATTATTTAATATCTATTATAAAGGTCAGCTATTTAAAGGTACTAGCTATGTAGTCAACTGAAAAATCAAAACTAGGACTCATACTTTAGCATTTTCTATTACTTATTTCAGTTAGCTATACTACTATTCTTATAAGTTGATTCTCCACTTGAACGGGTAGGAATTCAAGAAGTCAAGATGCTTAGATTGACAACGCCCACAGTTAGGGGTGGATATATTATTACCAAATAAAAAGTCAAGAATAAGAACACACAAATTTGCATGATAACTCTAGATCGAAAAATCACGGACAGAGAATAAGAAAATCCATTATATCAAAGATAGGTACAATAAAGATGTATTTTGAGCGGCTACTTCAAATAATAGGGTTGTCATAATTTTGAGCACCTGGATTTTTTGGGGCGGAGCCCAATAAGGCCCAGGGTGGGCACAGGCCCACCCTGAACTTCTGGGCTCAAGTTTTTTTTTTTTTGGGCTCAATTTTCTTTTTTTTTTTTTTTTTTTGAGGAAATTAGGCCCATTACGACCTTTAAGTTTGAAAATTGATTAATACAACAAATTTAATTTTTTTTTTCATCAACCTTAAATATAACTGTAGATTAGACGTTCAGCCCAAAACCAAACCCTAATCCACTCATTACTGCCACATGACCAGAAGTGATAAAATCAAATGAGATTCAGCCCTATCGATCATCACCATCGGCACCATTAGAGATGCTTGGACCTATGGGTGAAGAAGGCGATAGAAGTGTTCATGACTCAAAGGGAAGGAAGAGAGTGTGGTACAGTTGAAGGATCTTCAATGAAAAAGAGAAATCCTACTCCACAAGCTTGAGAATCTAAGGTTAAGCTCTATTTTCTTATTTGCAAATCTGTTTATGGCTTTGAATGTCACTTTGAATTGCTCTATTGTGCTCAATCGTTTTTTTTAAGGCTAGGCTTAATCCAACTTGTTCTCTTGAAAATCGTCCAGTTATGATGTGGAGTCAAGATGGTTTGATTTTCTAATGCATTTCGTACTACTTTAAATTTTCAATTCTCGTTGATGATGTTATAAAACTATTATCTGACCAATCATTCTTTTTGTTCTATTTTTGTAGGATTGGGAGCTATTGATACCACGTGATTATTGGTTTCCTTACAAAGTTACTTTATACCGGCCTCGCATTGTTGTTAAAGATTAAAAAACATGTTGAAGACTATTGATGATGTTATAAAACTAATATTGATTTGAAGAAAATAGTTATATAGGCTCCGTTGATTCACCGTCATTGTTAAGGTAAGTTAAGCATCCTAAGTTGAAAGAAATGAGGCTCATCATATGAGGAAAAATTGTTAGATTTTCGATTGGAAAGTTTTATCTATAGTTAATACAATGGATTTTCATGTTGGTATAATGGAATGCGATTCTTTTCATTTAGT
>CAIGRT010047973.1:0-10000 GCA_903798405.1 Fraxinus platypoda | reverse complement strand
TTGACTGAAGCCACGCATGCAGACTTTTACTTAGGCTAGTCTAGATCCGCTAACGACCCAAGAATAATCTCGACTCGTGTGTTAATAAGTGAATTTACGAGTGGCTCATTTTGGGGAACCATTGCTCGGCTCGCTAGTGGGTTAACGAGACGAGCCGACGATCAATTCGTCATACTTTCCGCTCCTAATCTAAGGGCTAGTTCATTTATATTTATAACTTAAGAAACGAAGTTCGTTGAAATAGTCACATTCAAGAGTCGTAAAATATTATTGAGTCTGTCAATATGAGTTTCTTATATAATTTATTTTTTTAATACATACAGAATATATGTGTATTTTACTCCTTAAATTTTTTCACTCGAAACAAACATTTTGAGTTTGACAATTGAACTATTATACTTATTTATTGGTATACATCATGGAGTAATTTTAATAATTTATTATGTTATATAATAGATTACATGTCTTAATTTTAATTTTCACTATTTATTGTCAATAATTTTTTCCAGTATAGATGTGCTTCTATTTCGCTGGTTACACTTTCTTAGTGGGGCCTACAAGAAAATTTCCAAAGGTTTTTCTGAACCTAAGCCTAATCAATGGTCTTGAGTTAAATCTATAGGTATATTGAATAACACATAGTTTAAATCTTCCTTGCTTTAATTTATTATACGGTTTGACTTATTGTTATATATACTTGATAATCGAAGTTTGTGACTCAATTACAACCATTAGTATTAAAGTATAATTGAGTTCATTTACTTAGTTCCTGTTTGGGGTGGATTAAAATCATATTTTTAATCGATTTTGATAAAGTTGATGAAACATATGGTTGAAAAGTTGTGGATCTCATAAAATATGTTGTTAGAATTAAATATTGACTTTAACTAAATATTTTTATCAGATATTAATCTATACCAAACAGTGGCTTAATTTCACACGTCAATAGAAAGTCACACTATCCCGATACTCTGAAGGCTTCTACATGTATTTCAATTAAAAAGAGTGAGCAAAGAAAAAAACGAAGAAAAAGAAAAAAGAACAAGCTCGATATGGTAATCTCGTTTTGGGTTAAATCTGAATCGGCTATTCTGATTCTCATTCTCCCCAACGAAATACCCCCTTCGTTAATTGACTATTTTTATTTTTTATTCATTAGCAATGACGCGTTCGAAGAGATTTATTTATTGGGTGTACTTTTTTATGGATACATCACTGATTTAATACTTTATCTATATTTATGGATTACATTTTCTAATTTTTAATTCATTACATTGACTTGTTTAATTTTCACTAGCAATAATTTTCTTCCAGTAAAATGAGCTTTTATTTCGTCAGCATTTCTTTTATTACACTTTCTTAATGGGGCCAACAAGGAAATACCCGTAGATTTTATGTTTTTTTTTTTTTCTTTTTAAAATAAACCAAAGGCCAGTCTAAAATGAAATATAGGAATCAAGTTGGTTAATTTCATTTTCAAATACGATATTTAAATGCTTGAAGCATGTTTGGTTCATGAAGAAAAGCCATTTATGATTTATCCCTTGTAAAGAGCCCGACAGTTTTTCCCTGTACGCGTAGCATTATTCGTATACCCTCTGACTTCCGGTTATGTATTTGAGTTGAGCAAATATTTAACACTGAAATTAATATTATCAAATGTGTGCGAAATGTGAACTAGTCAAAATTCGTTTTCAGTTCTGGCCAGTCACGGGGCAAAAACAAGATTTAAAATTATTTTGCTGGAAGCCACGAATAATATCAAACTGAGTCAGTCTAGCCACCGTTTAAAGTCAATTGCCACCTTCCCAAAATTGTGAACTGTGCTTTCTTCGATCTTCCCTCCTCTCTTTATTTAAACTCCAAATTCCTTTCATCTTTCTGTCAGCAGACAAAAACATTTGACAAGACAAACCCCCATACAGTTTTTCTTCAGTTTCTGGTTAAGGAAAGAAGCAAATGGCAATAATTGAAACACCAAGAAGAGAATCAACAACCCCTATTACTCCCCGAAAAGCAATGGCAACCCTCTTCTCTTTCTCCAAAACGAACTCAGCCATATCTTCCTTTTCGAGTCGATTTGCCCCTCCAACGCCGTCCCACACTTTTTCCGAGTCGATGATGGAAGAAAACATTGAAAACGTAGAATCCATTATCACAAAATGGGATTTGAGAAGCAATTCGTTCGAGAAATTCACCTCGCTCTTTCAAGAAAGCAGAAAGGAGGCCAAAGAATTCATCAAGAGTGTCAAGGACCTACGCAGGGCTATGCATTTTCTGATTTCCCAACATTCAACGTCCAATAAGCTAGTCATGGCACTGAAGTTGATGCAAATCGCCATGCATCGGCTCGAGAAAGAATTCTATCAAACTCTGTCAGCAAATAAAGAACATTTGAATCCCGAATCAATATCTAGCCGATCATTGCATCTATCACGATCACTTTCGAGTAACTCGGACAACGAAGGTGATGTCAGCTCTGTTAACGAAATTCAGGTGGCCAGTGATTCGATATCCAAGGTGGAAAGCCTCTCCGCACTTGCTATGTCTGACTTAAAGCTGATTGCTGATAGCATGATCAGCTCTGGTTATGGCAAAGAATGCATCAACATATACAGAAACATCAGAAAGTCAATTGTGGATGAAGCACTATATCGTCTCGGCCTCGAACGTTTCACTTCATCCCAGATCAACAGGATGAATCCCGAGGCTCTTGAGCATCATGTCAGTAAATGGATTGATGCCGCAAAGATTGCAGTGAGAACCCTATTCCACGGCGAGAGATTTCTGTGTGATCACGTATTTACTGCAAATGAAACAATAAGAGAATCGTGTTTTTCTGGTATAACAAGAGATGGAGCTACTAACCTGTTCAGATTCCCGGAACTTGTTGCGAAGAGCAAGAGATGGCCGGAAAAAGTTTTCCACCTGATGAACCTGTACGAGGCAATATCGGATATCTGGCCAGAAATCGAGTCAATCTTCACATATGAATCCCCCTCAGCAGTCAAACTACAAGCTTTTTCTTCTCTCCACAAACTCGATGATTCAATTCAAACGATTCTCTGTGAGTTTGAGTCATCAATTCAAAAGAATTCATCAAGAGCCCTGGTTCCAGGAGGTGCAATTCATCCATTGACCAATTCAGTGATGAATTATGTGTCTTTGCTAGCCAACTACAGTGGAGTACTCTCCGATATTATTGCTGATTCAGGAACTCTACCGCATTCACCTTTCCCAGAGTCATATTTTCATAGTCCGAGCCTGGAGGAGACTCCAACCTCGGCTGTCTCTGCTCGACTGGCCTGGATCATTCTGGTGCTTCTTTGCAAACTTGACAGTAAAGCTGAACTCTACGATAACATCGCCTTATCGTATCTCTTTTTAGCTAACAATCTCCAATGTATCGTTGAGAAGGTCCGCACCACAACACTCAAGTTCCTCCTTGGGGACGACTGGTTATCAAAGCTAGATAGAAAGGTCAAACTATATGCAGCAAACTATGAAACACTGGCTTGGAATAAGGTGTTCTTGTGCCTAACAGAGAATTTACCTCAAGAAATGTCACCTGACACCATTAAGGAGCGTTTTAGGCAATTCAACTCAGCCTTTGATGAGGCCTATCGAAGACAAGCTTCCTGGGTGGTTCCGGATTCAAAGCTTAGAGATGAGATTAAAGTGTCCATAGCAAGAAAACTAGTGCCAGCATATCAAGAATTCTATGACACATATTTGGCAATATTGAGTGAGGAGAGAAACTTGGAAGTGTTGCTGAGGTTTTCACCTAACAATTTGGGAAATTACTTATCAGATTTGTTCCACGGGATTGTGGTTCCCAAAATTTCATCCTCATCACCTTCCCGTGTATCACGATGTCTTCCCTAATGCCATTATGAACTGATAAATACCTATTTATATCAACTTATTTCCTTCATAAAATTTTCTGTATCAAGTGTACTTTTTCACGTTTTAGAATTCAATATATTTGTCCTGTAAAAGGGTAGACCATATATACAGAAAAACCTAAATTACAGAGCGTTTTTGTCAATCAAGTGCTCAGAGTTAGAACCGAAAGCATTAGTTTATAAATTACTAGATGAAATTTCAGCAAGGACTACATTCTGCACAAATAGCATTTGGCCAATAGAAGGTAAAATTATGCAAATTATAGAATTAAACTACTATAAAGTTAATTGTACAAAGTTATGAAGCAAAAAGCCCCAGGAAGCAGGATTTATAACAGAGGAAATGAATCAGAATGCAGATAATGTGAAAGAAACAAGAATAATTTAACATTTACTGAAACCATTATATTCAAACATCAAGTGTTATAACATCTAAATATTCAATACAGAAAATGTTGATATTTTTTGTTCAATAAAATTTGACAAAGATTTTTAATAAGCTTATGCAGAAATATCAACTGCATAAATATTTTAAGTTAAAATTGCTGTCAAAGAAGAGAGATACATATATCATATATGAGAACTGGAAGTTGCCACAGCAACTCATGTACTACTTCCAACTTGTTCTGCTGGCCTAGTTATAGATTGCCAACCTGCACAGATTCGAAGAACAGCCTTGAGAGAATCTGATGCAAGTTCTAGTGTCCATGTAGGGTAAAAATCACTTGGATGGAAAATGGATTCTTCCTTTCCAATACTTCGTATACTTGCTTGAGCTCCATTCAGGAATAAATCTCCTTCGGATATAATTGAACCAGATTGTGTCTCATCTTTATCAGCAGCCTAAATGATAAAGACAGAACATGAAGTTGATAACCAAACATTTATGAGAGAATGGAAATGAAAAAAGATGATAAATAAGCAAGAAAGAAATAGAATGTGACCATGGTCCAAAAATTCAGTTTAGCTAACAAAACTCTCATTTGAACTGCTTAATTTCATTTCTATCCCTTAACTTCTTTCCAGTATATAAGATTTTTAACCTTAGATTTCGGCGGTCAAAAAAGCACCATTATGTTTAAAAAAAGGAAACTCCAAAATCAAATTAGGGAGATTAGAGAAAGTAAAAAAATTTAAGTGCAATCGCTACATGTCTATATAACATCACTTCATTTCAAAGTAGACTGGTTAGCACAAGGTGAAGATTTAATTTAGACCGAATGCTCACATTAAATACTATACTAGCTTTCAATTTTTCAAATAACAAAATTACAATGAAGTGGCTCATAAAGGCATGACACTACATAGTGTATAAAAGGATTTTCTAAAATATTTACTTGGTCCTATCTACAATTGATACAACTGGTATGGGTGGTCCAATAGAATATTTTGATAGTAAGGATATGAGGTTTTGAGCATTGTATTGTGTCCCCTTTCGCATTCACAACTCTAATAGACAAAATTACCAATAACACAGTGGATGAAAAACTTAAGGAGTTGCCACTTATGCCCCACATTCCCAATTAGTAGAATTGTATCCTTTCGGGATCCTTTTGAGCTACCGTTGATGCAATTTTTTGTTTTTGCAGGCAAGTCTACTGGGTTGGTGCATTATGCTCCTCATTTTGTAGATTATGTTGCACCTTTTATGGATGAGTTGCACGGATTATTGCTCTTTGGAGATTACTATCGATATCTGGTCCATAGGAAAGATAGTCCCCTTGGTGAGATGATGTTATTAAGGATAGTTTGGACATTCGATTATCGTTATATGGTTAGGAAGAGGGATCGCCCTCAATGGATAAGAAGTTGTGGTCTATCACGCGGTAGTCGAGTTCTCTCAGCTAGAGAAAAATTATGGGGATCATATTAGATATATTATATTGAAAACTTCCCAATTTATATACTTGTTTTAGGAAAAGTAATTAGAATTTTATTTTTTAGACTTTCTAGTATTTTATCGGTTATTTTCTACTTAAATTAAATTAGTTTAAACTCTGTGTAATAGAAGTTTATGCATTGTAATAATTAGACTTTGATATTGAATAAACTAATATTTTCTCCTAAACTCTCTCTATTCTCTCCCTCTCCCTCTCCCTCTCCCTCTCCCTCTTCTTTTTCTCTTCTCTGTTCTTCTTTCTTTCTCAATCTCGTTCTTGTTCAAATGTGTTCTACATCACACATATCTATTCTAGGCAATTAAAAATTGCATATTGTAACAAGCCTCAAATGCTTATGCATGAGAAGGAGATGGCATATGTAACTTAAACTAATGTCCTTAACAAGGAAAAGAGAAACAGACTTTCACAATATCTGTTTTACAGCATCTAAGATGCCAAAATAATTCAGTCACTGTCGCATCTGATTTATGGAAACAGGAATTTGAAAGACAAAACTTGTCCTTAGAAAAGTGACAATTGGAGAGGAAATATTTTGTCAAGATAGCATTATTCATGAACATTACTTAGTAGGGGAATGCTCCTGTGTTCCCGTCACTTGAAAGAGAGAGAAATAAGTCTTGGAAAAGTCAGAATTTGCAAAGATACAGTTCGTCAAGGACATTACTTATTAAGCCTCTGTTTGACAACCATTATTTCAAAACTTTTTTTTTCTCAATTCATTTACAACCACTCATTCACACAATAAAATATTTTGCACGTAAACCCAAAACTTTTTCCTACTTTTTTTTAACCACACATTTCCCAAAAAAAAAAAAAATCACTGTTCCAAAACTCATTTTTCCCAAAAAAAACTCTTTTTAATGGTTGTCAAACAGTGGCTAAGAAAATGATCCTGTTCCTATTCTGATTCTTATGAGCTCGACAAAATACACGATTCTTTAAATCATAAAATTATAAAAGCCAATTGAACTTGATACGATTTCAAGTTACCTTCTCTGTATAGTATTCGAAAGTTTTTTTCTTCTGTCCTGCTTCATATATGTTGCATTGAGAATATACCTGGTAGCATAGAAGACCCAAAAAAGTAAGAAAACAAAAGCTAGGATTATAAGCTACTGTAGACAAACTGAAAAGTAATTTAGTCGTATGATTGTTTCTGTGCATGAAATAACAATAGAATACCTGTGACTCTACGCTAGCACAAACAGCATATATGCCCCAACCTCTGGTGTAATTGTTGTATAAATGAACTTTTCCAAATCTAACACGAGGTTGTCGTTGTCGTGTTCCATCAAACAAACAGTGATGAATTGTCACTCTAATGCATCTATCACCAATATGAGAGGGGTCAGCTCCAATAAGCATAGTCTTATCATGTCGTGTGAAGTAACATCTGCAAAGAAGAAGTCATCAGGATCCTATGATATATAAAAGTATTTAAACTATAGAGCTTATGATGATAAAATTACCTAGAGATAGTAATATCAGTGCTTTGCCTTGTTATGTCAATAAGTCCGTCATCATAATCACATAAGCTGCAGCGGTCTATCCATATATGCCTAGAATTTGGTTTAATTTGGATGCCATCAACATCATGCCCTCTACCACCTTCAAACTCCAGGTTGCATATAATAATATGTTCACATTCCTTCAGCCTCAAACCTTTACCAGTGATTTTTATGCGTTGGCCACGACCATCGACTGTCTTATAAGAAGACAAACTTAAGTAGGAAGAAAGATGAATCATACCAGAGACTTCAAAAACAATCCAAAGGGGTTCTTTTCTACGACATCCATCGCGAAGTGATCCTGGACCATCATCTAATAGAAGGAAAGTGTTCCGTGTGTCAAACTCAAGTAGGCTATAATCAAAAGTAATAAATGATAATGTCAACCTACTAATTTAGCATATGTTTTGCTCATGTCTATAAATTGTTTATAAACATTCAAGTTACTTTTCATTCACACATTTCGAGAGAACTCCACTTATCCACTCACTCATTTCTATCTATTTATAATTTAAATTGTTTATAAACACTTCCCAAACATGTTTTTACATTCCTTTTTGTCACCAAATCAAGGTGTTTATTAGTGAGTTTTGAAATCAAATGGTGAAAAATGTAGTCTACATCATGCACGCTTCCTTTCTTCTTGTGCAACGCAAGGTATTGCCACCACTTTGCTCAAAACCTATAGCTCATCGCACAAATGCAATCCACTCTATACCACCCAGAATCATGCTCGGGAATCCATCCCTGTTTCAAGCAAGCTCATGCATTATTGTGTAACTAACATGCTTTTGGGTACAATGACTTTTTGAGCCATCTCGTTCAAAAGCTGATGACAAATTCATTTATTTAAATTTAGCCTTCACCATGCCCTTGGCAAGCAGCCGAATTCAATTTTTTATCGAAGATCTTGACGCATGGCCAAGTTTTGGCACCATGCCATGTCAAACCACTCCAACTAAAAGCTTAGATTTTCTATTGAGAAGGGAGCTTTCTTATTTAAATTTAGATACAATCGACTTTTGAAAACAAAACTTAGCCATCATCTGGTGTAAACAGCCCCTTAAGAAAACAAATCAAAAAATGCGTTCTCCCGTTAATGTCTACTTTTGTATAAAATAAAAATTTCTATCACGTAAAAGCAACAATTTCACAAATAATTTACTATTACAAACGTAATTAACAATCCTATACGAAAATTGCAACTATTTTTTTTTTTTTTCGGAATCGTAAGTCTAAAACACAACTTTTAACTGCAGAAGAAATAATATAGTACTGAGAATGTAAGGAAATCACCGGCCAAGTTGGTGACGTGATAAACCGGTCCATGAAGACCGCCGACGGAGAACCGGCCGAAACCCTCAGCCTGACCGGCTAATGCTCTGAGATGTGAATCAACGTCAGTGTACGGCAATGCCGCCATGCCCTTTTTTTCTTTGGGGGTCTGAGAAATCGTTACGGCCGTTAGAGCTGAGCACGGGCGTTGAAATAGTAGAAAGCAGTAACTACAGCCGTTAAAATGAAGAGATTTTGACGGAGAAATTAACTCTTCATATTGCATAGGATAACTACACTGTTATTGTTGTGACTGGAAATTGATCCTTAATCTTTAAAAATGAGCAAAATAATCTCCAACATTTAAATATTGTGGCACCATCTATTCAATAACCAATTACTAAAAGCATCCAAATTAGGGACGAAAAATTATTACCATCCCGTTTCGATGATTATTACTTTTAATTTATTTTATGTTTTACGATTTAAAATATCTTTAAAAAATAAATAATTAAGTAAAGATGTCTTATTTTAAGAACAATGCTACTCCACCCCAACCTCGACAAGGAATCCCTCTCGATCACGTCACGTTGTCATCACCGATCCAAATTTAAACATCACGTGACACAACTATTTACTTAGGGAATATTCAAAATACTTCTACCATTGAAGACATACTATTTAACTATAATGAAATTGTAAAGATCGATTTGTTCTTTTTAGATTAAAGACCAACTTAATTAATACTGAGACAATAGGATAGGGGTAATGGTACAATATTCCCAATTAATTTGTCAATTTCTTTTTGCTTTGGTTTGGTCCATTTCACCGTGATGTTAAACTTATGCTCTGTTTGATTGGTAAAGGTGGAAACACTTTTCAATTTCATGTAAATTAAAAAATAAAAATTCAAGTACCCTATAGGAATGCATTATTCATGAAATTAGTAAAACACAAGCTTAAAGTGGTTGTACCTTGGAATTCGAACTTCATTTTCATTTTCGTATCAAACAGCCAAAGTAGAAACTGAATTTATCGGATGTGACATTTTTCATGAAATTTAAACAAATCAAACGGACACTTAGAGAAAATTGTTGTGCGTGTCCTTATTAAAGTTGTGCAACGCAATCTCCTTTTTTTTTTTTCCTAGCATCTCGATTTTTCAACATTTTCGTAGAACTCACGACTGCTATATATTTATTCATTTATCACTCAATTCTCTCACATTATAATTTCAATTTTTTTAACCAAACAAGTACTTGGATTTTTTTTATATAAAAATAATGATTTTTTCACATGTAAAAAAATTAATGAGCTTGGGTTGCCGTGAACTTACACCCCTGGCCTGAACGGTGGAAAGGGAGACGTGGTGAAGGAGGCTGGACTGCCTGGACAGTAGGGAAGGAAAAGG
>CAIGRT010047956.1:0-20056 GCA_903798405.1 Fraxinus platypoda | reverse complement strand
AAAAAAAAAAAAAAAAAAAAAAAAAAGGGGGTTGTGCGCCATTTTTACTCCAATATTTTTTATTCTCTAAAGGAAAATTAACTAATTGAACAGAAGGAAAAATTATTAACCGTCTTATTAAAATATTTACAAATGGTCTTGAAATAATATTAAAAATAGAGAAATACTCTATTGTGCTTAGGTTGAGGTTGGTAAGGCTTGACCTTGCCCATCTTTCCACACCTCAGGACCTCACGACTTTTACAATATTCTCAGCAAGTTTCTAATTGGCCTTTTTCCAGTGCTATAATTGACAAAAATATTATTAAAACTGTTAAATCAACTATCCAAAACTTATCACCCACAGTCAATTTTAACTATACGTTTTAAATTAAAAATTTGACGTGCTCAAATTTTGTAAATAAATGATGGCCAAACTTGTCCAGCTATCAACCAGAACCAGACCACAGCTAAAGCGCAAAGAAGCGGTGTTCAATATATCTGGTTAATTTCCCACAATGCATGCTCCATACCATGACAAAATTGTCTGCATAACATCTGTACACATCGTTTGCATCAAATTTTTCTAAAATGCAGCACAAAGTTGACAATTAATAAACTGAAAACAAATTATGGATTTAATAAGATTTCCCACAGTGTATCAAGCTTCCAGCTCCCAAGAAAAGACCAAAAACGGCAGCACTTCCAAGGGTCGTTTGCCCAATATATCTTATTTTCAGAAGGCCTGGAACCTACATTTTCACAAGGAAAACTTTCTGTCAAAGTGGAACATATATAGAGTAAAAAATCGATTGAGTGGATGATCAGAAGATTGGGAATATGTTGATAACTGTTGATGCTTTCGAAACATATGCATGCAGGATGTGATGAAGTATGCTTTGCACACAGGGAAGAGCGTGTTTTGTAAATTTCCAACTCATGAGATACACTACCTGACCATATTCCACATTTTTTCTTTTCACGGAAATTAATACGAACAATTAGTGCTGATATCTTAAGCATCAGTTTGGCAAAATTCATAAATGGTCAAATTCCATTTTCAACTACACATTCTAATGGGCACACAAGTACTTTCCACTTATCCATCACTTATTTCTACCTATTTACAAATTAAACAGCTTATAAATTTCTTCTCAAATAGAGGCTAATAACAATTGCAATAGAAATTAACTATTTACTAAAAAGGATATTAGACATAATGTGGCAGAGCTAGTAGGAAGCAACAAAATATTCAGCAAAAGATTGCCAGGGACAAATAAAAGTAGATAGCGGCAAAACAAGTCATGCCACAACAACCATAAAATAAATGACGTTGTAAATTATATGCTACAGAGATCATTTCATCAACTTCTTTATCCAACGCTCTTATTTCTCTTCCATTTCTGTTTTGCCTTTTTTCTTATGCTTAATCTCTTCTCGTCATTTCCTGAGCCGGACTAAGATGCATTGCTAGTTCTTACAAGTTGCATAGAGAAACGATTATTGCACTGCAATGCAACAAATCAATGAAATATCCCATTTCTACCAACTCTTATAGGTTTAAAAAGCTATCAACCAAGTAGACCAAACATCAACTGATTGAAGCATCGCTGAAGGAAAAAGGCCTCAACCAGTGGACAAAAACCCAATAATAGTAACCTGAGCAACACATACATAATAAGATGGACCAGAGTGGCTGGAGATTTACTAGTCCAAACGAATGAAGCCCCTATCACTTTCTCCAGCTAGAATGCAAACATGCAACAAAGGTTCTACTGGCACAACTGTCCCAATTATTTCTGGAAGTAATAGAGCATGTTTGGCTAAGTTTTACAAAACAAAGTTGCTTTTAATTAACTATTAAGTAAAAAGAAGCTATTTTTTTTTTTTTTAAAGTAACTCTTACCCTCTTTTTAATCACACCAGGGTGGACAGTTTATGGCAAAACATAATAAAAATTTCACTTTAGGAAAGGGGCTTGGTTGGATCTCCCATGGCAAAAAATCATAACATTGCAAAAAAAGTCCTCAATGAAAATTTAAAGACCCGCACAAAATTAGGCCGTAACATTGCCCAGACGATTGCCTTAAACACAAAGCTCTTACGTTACTGTCAAAATAAGATCTTAAAACTAACTAATTTTACTTTTTAAGTAAACTGTTTAGACTTGGCCAAACATGCTTCAAAAATCCAAATGCATCAAATCCAAATCTATAACAACAATGCAAACTCCAAGATGGCCAATGCTACCTAATTAGCTATCTGTGAAACTAACAAATACTATAATGGGTAAAGGAAAGCAGCAGAATGTTGGTTTCTCAAACATGATAACCTGAGATTAAAACATACGTAAATTTTGAGCTTTATAACTGTTCAAATAAAATTGGGATTCAAGATAATTTAAAAGTAATATTTAAAAATTGTGAACTCCATTTGCTGACTTGAATTTACCACAAGCACGAAACAAAGCACTGTGTCAATATGAGTGTTCAACTATCTATAACAAAAATGGCAATTTCCGTTCTGCAATTTCTTGTACATTTATTGCGCATTGTGGAACTTGTAAGAACCCAAACCCTAAAGCCTGGTTAGTATAGAAACTAAATTGCAAAGGAAAGATCTAACGAGCACTTGCTCAATACGAAGTTTTATCCAATTCTTATAGAAACCTCTGCAATTATGTTGTCCACAAGAGTGCTTCGTGAGTATAGTGGATCTCGTGATTCTCATCAATCCAAGGCTATTGAAACTGGGTCATATGATCTGAAAATGAACTTTTACCTTGCTGGGTAGAGCACAGTACAGATATAATTAAGATCTCTCACCTACAAGATATATATTCTAATTAAGAAATGGTGTGAAAGAACTAAAATGATGGTCTTACTCCGGAATTTATGCTTGGTATTCATTATTCAATGCATGATGATGGATAAAATAACTGACCTCGGGAGAAGATGATGCAATGATTCGTGGTAACTCTAATTGGCTAAAAATATTTTGCCGATGACGAAGTTTGAGGAATTGAAACTTTGAAGTTGATGTCTGTAACGACAAGAACATTGAAGTGCTCTGTGACGCCTATGCAGGGGCAATTTTTTTTAGAAACTAACAAAATTTTTAGGGTATGTTAACTATGTCCCTGTTTGAGCCATATTAAAATTTTCATTCTCATTCTTCTACTCATTTTCAACCACACATTTTTCAATAAAATAATATTTTCCATCACATCAATAACTTTTCCTCCTTTTTCAATCTTCTACTCATTTTCAACCACACATTCTTCAATAAAATAATATTTTCCATCACATCAATAACTTTTCCTCATTTTTCAACCACACATTCTCCATCAATCTACTATTCCAAAATACATTCTA
This sequence comes from Fraxinus platypoda, assembly GCA_903798405.1. Lineage (NCBI taxonomy): Eukaryota > Viridiplantae > Streptophyta > Magnoliopsida > Lamiales > Oleaceae > Fraxinus > Fraxinus platypoda. The sequence continues at coordinate 16,703 of CAIGRT010047956.1, read as the reverse complement.
CTAAAATAATGTGGCTCAAACACACCCTATATTTAATTTTAACCATTTGTTCATTTCTACAATTTGCATTCCTAAAAAACAACAGAATGCTCATAAAATTATCTCAAGACCAAGAGGAAGATAGACAGTCAAAATCTGGAAACCCTACAAAAAAATCTTCAAACAAACAAGATCTACTGAAATCACTACCAAGGTTTCTTCCACAATTCCTATTAAATTACATGGTCAGTCAAGTTGCAGTTACCTATTGATTCTTCTAATATATTTTGACAGCTAGATTATACCATATCCTTTATGCTTGTATATATTAGGAGTGTTCAAGCAAAAATTATTGGTAAGCATTTAGAACATATGCATTAAACTACTAGTTAACAGGACAAAACCATGCAAGGAGAGAAATCGACATATATAAAGCATTATAAATAAAGATATACCACTAATCCAAACCTGGAATCTAAAGCATTAGGAAGCAATAGCTTTACCTTGTATCTAATAGCTTCATAAGTTCCGTAAACAGCACCTGAAGATATATATACCAAATCAGATTGACTCTTAATTATAATAATTTCAAATAGCCATAATATAGCAGACGTCCAATACAACTGCGAGCCATAAACGTCAAATTACAGAAACTAATTTATATCTAACATCAAATTTCTAGGCGAACAGTTAACGAACTTCTTGTTGATAAAATTTCGATCTAGACGTATATCTGAAAACAGCAAATAAAATTTAAGATAAAAAAAAAATGCATGCTCCTTAGTAGAAAATGTTAGGGTTAAGCCCTAATTCATTCCTGGGAGATTATAATAAACAAAACAAAATCTAAAACGTGCATATTTTCAGTGAGAGAGAGAAAATGAAATTACCAACAGCGCCGCCGATACCACCGCCGACGGCAACCCCCGCCGTCACTCGTGCTAGACAACTATCCCTTGCCATCTCTCTCCCCTCTGTATACCTCACACAAAATTTTGGTGCTGGAGTAATTTGTACAACAGTACAAGTAGTAAGTGATTTTTATTTTTCTGTTTTTTAGATGATTGGCCTTTAAATTTTCAAGTGTGAATGACAAAATAATTCATACTTAAGTAATACTGAAAGTTTTAAAAATAAATATTTTTATATTCGCGAAAGTTAGTAATAAATAAATTACACAAGAGTAATAAAAAGCAATAGAAAAATAATTTATTTAAATATATTTGGAATTAAAAAATTAATTAAACTATAACTTCTATTTTAAGCTTAACCAAACATTCTCATCGATTCAACTAACTATTTATGCTAACTACTTGTTGAACAAGAAAATCGTCACGAGCATGCTTGGTTGAAAGAATTATGCCTTAACATACACTCTCCAATCTCCACAAATCTCCCTTAGATGACATCAAATGCACAAGTCTATCTTAACTTGAGATGTCCAAATTTATAGAACAAAAAGTCCTCAAAACATTGTGATTCTTTTTGGAAGAGTCAACACGACTTTTGACAAATAATATATTTCGCGTTCCCTTAATTCAAGAGTATACGCTCTCGCCTCATACGAGATCTTCTCTTTCCTTTGACCCATGAATCCTCAAACCAACTTGTCATTCCTTTCTCTTTCTCTATAAATGGTTACTCATTTTGAATCGTGTAAAAATAGAGAGATGTTCTATACGCAACCCCAAATTGACTTTCGAAATCTCGTTTACACGTCTCGAATCCTTATTTTGTCCTTCCATATATCCTACAAGTCATCTTTTTTTTACGTGTAATAAATTTGACAAATAATATGTCTACTTCGAAAACATCAAAGAAAATTGTATTAGTTAAGTTAGCGATAAGATGAAGAAATCTAGATAAAAACAATACGATCATCTAACAATGTCCTCAGAAATCTTACACGTGGAGCATATTTGGCTATGCTTAAAACTTAATTTATAGAAACGCAATTTTTGTTTGTAATAAAGTAATTTGAAAATCTTGTTTGGCGAAATAAATAATTTAACAAACACAATTTCTCGCAATAGAATCGAGATTGTACCCAAAGCACGTTACACCATCACAAGGACAAAAATTTATGAAGCATTTGTCATGGTTCTCTAACAAATATACATATTAATGTGTACAAAATAGAATTATTCATGAAATGCAATGGCTTGTGTCTTGTTCAACGAAGAAAATGAGAATCGGCATGCTAAAACGAGAGCAAGACTTCAAATTTGAGCACGAAAAACAGTGTTCATGAGGAACTCAAAAGAATTAATAACTGAAAATGCATTTTGCTTATGGAATTTACATGAAAGCTGCTTGCAAAAAGAGCCAGCAACCTACTAAGAATTTACATTTCGCGTCCTCAACCACCACACACAAGGCGCATCCAGGGAAAAAAATTGAAAATGCGTGATCAAACTACAAGAATGATTGGGGGCAAAAAATAAAGAAAAGGAAAAAAAATATAGTTAGAAAAATCCACGAACAAACCTCTACTCCTCTCGCTTTAATTGGCAACCCCAGACTTCAAACAGTTGAAAGGTGAATGCTAAAATTAGGCGTCCCGTATGATCTTCCCTGTGACTGAGGCAGAAATACAGATCATGAAACAGAGAAAAGAAACTGTATGTCAATGAGCTAGGTCCTCACTTCCTACGCCAACACTCGAATTGTCAACCATCCGTACGTTGTACTGTTCATATACTCTTGCCCGGTTCTCTGCCCACCATTGTTCTGCTTGTTTTTCACTAAACCGCTTCCGACTGCATTTCACCATAATAAACATGTTTTTTTCAAATATAAAAATCATTTCTGCGATTTTATTTTCTTCAGGTAAAATAATGAGCCACCCCCTCCCCTTTTCATTATTACACAATCTAGCCAAGGCAAGGAGAAACAATGTATGGAGCCCTGTCAAAATGTCTATTGAGGTGACAAACTCATAACAAGCTTAATGATTTTTAATCACATTTCCCTTCCGTACTTTGTGACCTTACACTGGAGAAATGTAACTATGACCATTAATTATAATTAAAGTATGCAATCATCATGTCATTATACGAACTTATCCAATCCAGCAAGTATAAAGCAAGGTTCATAAGATGATATGCCCAAAACAAAGACAGAATGGAGTTCAATGCTACATACCTGAAACGAACTCGCTTAAGATCCTTGCGACCTCCAGGTAAGGAGGTAAGTGTGATATAAACACCAGCTTCGTCTTGCTCAACCCATTCATTCTCATTGCGAGAATCACTTTCTTTTGTTTTGTTTCCATTTCTTGCCATTGCTTCTAGGTGACCTTGTCTGTTGTGACCAAAGCTGTGATTACTTGCAATGCTCGGTCCATTAGAAAGCAACTGGTTGCTTACTTCATTTGATTCCAGTTCCTGGGCAGTTATTTGACCATTCAAACGGATGAGAGAGGCACTTGAAACGTCGTTGGATACAGGAGTGGGGCCAAGAGAAGTAAAGGGAGGAGATTTGGTGTTGCGAGCAGAACCCACTGGAAGCCTTTCAGCCATTTCCTTCAGCTATACACGTATAGACAAGAAATTGTTTCAACAAGTGAAGCCATCCAATAGGAAGTGTATAATAAACTGAAATAGGAGCACATATCCAGTTTTCTACAAACCAAAAGGGATTAATCAAAATCAAGCATAAACCTCATCAAATTAATATGTCCAATGAAAAAAAAGAACTTGAGAGAATACGCGTGTAAGGATTAACTATTATGTAAAAGTAGTCCTATAAAAACAAGGTCAAGTAACATTATATGTCATCATAACTCCAATGTAGGACATTAGTTGTCAAAAGCAATTTTCCATCTATGATGTGTACCAAAACCACTTTCAAGGAAAGCCTGCCTATAGCAGCTTTTAGTAAAATCCATCTTTCTACATCTCCATGGATGAGTTTGATGCATCCCAAATCTTTCTCAAGTGGGATTTCATACAGACATTGTCAATTACAAAAATATAACATACAGCAGCAACTGACAAGGACATATGGAACAGGATTTTTTTTTTGCTATGCAGTTGTCTCAAATGTTCTTGAAAACAAATTGAAATAATCTCCAATTCCGTTCAGGAAATAATGCATGATTTCTATTCTATGATACGTGCAAACAAACTGGACATTTATATAATTAATGAGCTTATATACTGGTCTTACTTGTACAGTAAGTGACTTGATCACTTCTTTGGCTGCTTTGCATTTGGCAGTCTCTTCCCCTGCAATGGCTATTGCCTCCTTCAGCTGCTTAGCAGTTCTTTCTAGCTCCATCTCTTGAAACTGAGCCTTGTGAGTAAGACTCTCCACCTACGAAAAAAGAGCAGTCAGATGTGTATTGAGTGGTGCCAACTCAACTTCAACCTGGTGTCAAATCTTCATTAGAGCATAACGGGTGTGCATTTGTCCCCTCAAGTTAAACATCTTTAGCAAACATTTTAATAACTAAAAACTATTCAAGCATAGTAAGTGCTACATCCACCCCTACCAAAAAGAATGAAGAGAAAGAGCGATGAAAGGGGATTCAAAATATTGTTTGTCAAGGACAATGTACCATGCACTGCAAATAACAAGACTCAGTTTTGAGAAGTGGAATGATTCATCTGTGTGACTGTATTTATGGCCAAAAATTTAACGTCACAGTGAACACACTTTAGCCTCATAACCATAATTGTCTAATCGAGAACTCCCCCTCCCATAAATATAGTGTAATAAAATATCTTTAAAAATGCATCTTCACATCTATTACTCATAACAGGCACCATATAGAGAGAAGTATTTGCAGAACAGAAGATGTGGATGCTTAATCCCCCGTCTATTCTCTTCTTCCATTGTCGAAAAGGATATAACCTCTGGGACAGATTTGCATAACTCTGAATTATAAACAGACTCGTGCTCTCTTCAACAAATCAATTATTCCTAGTATAACCAAGCAGGAAAGGACAGTTTCTTTCATATGATGTAACTGCTGATCATTTGAAAAGCATCTTCATCTTTTCCTCAAATTAATAATCCCCATTGCCATTGTAGTGTAAAACTTCAACATAAGACAGAAGGAGGTAAAAGAAGGCTGACCAATTAGAAAGTTACAGCATGATCAAATGGTAGGCAAGTCAAGATGTACCTGTGCCCTTAGTTTAATGACTTCTTGGCCAAGGCTATCATTTGTTCTTTTAGCATCGTCCAATACAACTTTTGGTGAAGTAAGTCCACCCAAAGTGGGGGTTGGTGTAGTGGAACGGGGAGGACTAGGTCGTCTCGATACAGGTGATGTTGCTCGAGAAACAATTCTTGATCCAGGAACTGAAGCTGAGAAAAATTTCTTGGACGATCCAAATACTGGATTGAAAGATTTAGAGATATTAAAGGGCCCCGATTGAGAACTTCCATTCGGTATGGGTGATACACGGCTGCTGTTAAATTCCAGTTTTTTGTTTCTCTTTGAAGAGCGGTTCTCCACTTGCTTGAAGGATTCCATTGAAGAAAATCTAACTAGATGGGGATGAGATCTGGTGTCCAACTTATTATCTTTGTCTATAAGATCATTTGGACCACCCTGATTCATACTTCCTCTTATACTCACAGATGACTGAGATGATGTGTCAGTCTCAATAGCTTTCTTCAATTTATTGAAACAATTATCACAAACTCGATATGGCTTGTTGGGATTTGGTGCCATAGAAGCCCTCATAGACTTCTTGGTGCTGCATGAATGACAAAAGACGAGTCCACAGTTATAACAATTGTGACGTTTTCTTTTGAAATTAAACGGTAGACGGCAGCCAGAACACATAGACTGATCAACCCCTGAGACCCACTTATGAAGGCAGATAGCTGCAGTAAAATTAGTACCGCAAGCTATACTTTTGACTTGCTTGTCTTTCAAAGTTTCTACTAGAGTTGGAGAATTTCTGTCATTTATATCCCCATGACCCAATCTGCCATTAGCTCCCTTCCCCCACGTATAAACATCAGTTCTTGAGGTCAGAACAGCAACGTGATAAGCACCACAAGCTATCTCTTCAACAAAACTCTTTGCAAGTTTTCCTTCAACACGAGATGGCAGCTTCCCATCAGCTTGAGAGCCCCCTAGCTGTCCATATACAGGACTGCCCATTGTATATACACGGCCCGATGTTGTAAGAGCAACTGTCATGCTATGTCCACAAACAACCTGGCAAAAGTTCGGTTCCACAAGAGCAGCAACACAGGTTGGAACAAGTTTTGATTCCTTGTCACCATGCCCAAGCCGACCTTTATCCCCGTCTCCCCATGTGAAAAGTTTGCCTGAAGAATTACCAGAGCTTGAGTTTGCCACCATAACTTCAACAACAGCAGCAGTGTGCCAAACACCACAAGCTGCCCGTACAGTGCGGAGCCCCTTTAGGGATTCCACTTCTCTAGGTTTCGAAACACTTTCCCGATCACCATGACCAAGAACCCCAAAAGTTCCATCTCCGAAAGTAAACAACTGCCCAGCAGAGGTCACAACAGCAGTATGCCAGGGCCCACAGGAAATGGAAGAAACGTGTATTCCCTCCAGTGGCCCATTTACCCTTTTCGGCACCCAGTGACTTACTTCATTCCCATGCCCAAGAAGACCACAATGACCATCACCCCAGGTGTACAAATCACCAGAAAGAGTGACAGCACAAGTATGATACTCACCACATGCAACTAGCTCAATGTTTGTATTGCTGAGGGCATCAATTAGCTTCGGATGCAAGACATCAGAATCTACACCATGCCCAAGCCTGCCTCCTGACTCCTCACCCCAAGAAAATATCTCTCCTTGTTTGGTCACTAAGGCAGCATGTCGCCCACCACAAGCTATATTCTGAACATCTAGTACAACTGCAGATTCTAACGCTTTAGGCAAGAGTGAATCCATTTTGACACCAGAGCAACTTTCAACCTTGTGTACTCCACCACCCAATATACCATCACCAAAGCCTTCTCCCCAGATGAAAACGTCACCCAAGGCATCACTGTCATCATGACCAGAACCTTGACTTGACGAGCTTACGGCACTCGAAAGGCTTACTCTAAAGGCATCCATTCCCATTCCTTTCATGTGACCAGGTATGCCATCTGAGCCTCCAGATGACAAGGAATGGATGGAACCACTAGTAGAATCTGAAGGAAAGAAACCCTTGGGAGGCACTGCATATAATATCACATCTGAAAATGCCTTGTCCAAACCATTTTTGGGAGGACTTTCATACGGACTGTGGAAGCGAAGTTGATCTGCACCATCCTGCGCAGGTAAAATAGGATTTATAACAAAATTATTAAGGACAAAAATGCACCTCATATATATGTACAGTAGGTCAATCTGTGTCAAGAAGGGGCATATAGCGTTTACACGTTTGGACATGAAAAAAAAAAAAAAGCAACTCACCTTCTGCAAGCTATCACCACTTCCAAATGGAGAATGCAGTGGAGAACTTCTTCTAGTGTATGTTCTGGGACTAGTAGCTCCTGATGAAATTCCTTCACTCCTTGACTCCGTTCTCCATTTACGTTGATGACCACGTGAAATTAATGCCTTCAGCCCACTAATCCATACCTCTGCTTCTTCCTTGTCCTTGCATATCTACCAAAAAAAGGCATCAAATTGAAGGATAAGATTTCGGACGACTAACAATGGCATAAACTTCGATTTTTTCTTAATGGAAGACACGAAAAAGTAAAAAATGTTGGTCTCAATAATTCTTTTCAACTGACTAGGATATGATAAATGAATCCTTTACCAAATCCAGTGATCTGTCATTGTATATCAGAGAGAAGGACTGGTACTCCTTCTCAGGCCGTGGATATCTTTGAAAAATTGGCTGGAGAAAGAAAAATATTACAATCACATATAATCAGAACGTAAAGCTAACATGAAATACTGAAGAAAGATATCAATAGGCATATAAAAGTTCAGTAATGTCAAAATTCTTTCCAACACAGAAAATCCTTTCCCATACTTGTTAGCAGGATGACGCAGGATGTATTTTGAACTTCAGTATAACTTCTCTACGCATCTTACAGTTATTTTCTGCATTTTCAAGTCCAATATATAACAACTTCAATTTTTCACACTGCAGGTAGTTCTCAGCCAAGTAAAGCCAAATACTTGAAAAGATATAATTCTGGTAGCTTTGCATTCAATAAGCAGCCTAGGACTATCAAAATGTGTTTGAGGGTGTTATAAGAAAAATACACACATGCCAGTTTTGCGAACAAGAGGATGAACAATAGTGAAATAGACATGTTTCAAAGCTTTTGCATTTCAGACTTGAATCAGTCGTCTATCAAGAAGAAGATACGCTAATGTTACCACATTCGGCATTTCATAGATTAATTGTAATATAACCCCTGTTTGACACACATTCTTTCAAAACTTATTTTTAACCACACATTTTTCAATAAAATAATATTTTCCATCACGTCAATAACTTTTCCTTATTTTTAAACCACATATTTCCCATCATATCACTATTTAAAATACATTATTTCCTCAATAATATCCATCAAACACACCCATAGTTTCCATGTAACTCCAACAGTAGCTCAAAATGGTCCATGGCAATACTATGTTCACAAGTTATGTAAATGATTTTCCCAGCCAAAAATTTAGAAGGCCTCAATGAAAGGGGGAGGGGCTTGAAGAAAGCAGAGAAGAACGGACTTGAAGAATTAAGGCTTTCTGGTATTTCTTCTTCATGTGCAAAAACCATAAGATGATTCACATCACTTTAGAGGGTTACTGTCACTTTAAAACTCGAGTATTATTCAAAATACAATCATTCTTATTCAGCAAAATGATGTTCATATACCCCTCAACGCCACAATAAAACCTCTAAAATCCGTTAACCGCGGTTCTAATCATTTAGATACAAAAGATAGATAAAAGAAGTTTGATTAAGGCAAATACTGTGACACAAGAAATTTGAGGTAAGTTTCAACCCCTGAAAAGATTAGGTAAACCTGGTCATCATCTATTGGAGTGCACTGGCAGGAAACTCTAATTTTTTCTGAACATCTTAAATTGGCATTGTGATTAAACGCCTATTGCATGCACAGTAATACCCACCGACCATGCAATTAACCCATGCGAAGCATGCTTATGTTTCTCCTCCTTGATACTCGTGTAGCAAATACCATTTTTCAATGGAATTTTACCAAAATATCACGTATTGACTAGGAAGTAATAAATTTTGATCATTGCACGATTTTTTTTTATCTCATATGAAAGAACATTGTGTTCCATTTTGATGCTTGATTACATAATTGATCATTTAGAAGTGTCTCCTATTAATCAAGAAGTGTTCAACACTTGTCTAGGTTATTCAGTTCTATTATTTATCTCTAGAAGGATTCAAAGGAGTGCTAGACATATTACCAAGAATATCCACAAAGGGTGAATGTGTCGAACACAAATATGTAGCAATTTCTTAGAGGGACCATGCTTGTTCAGAAGGCTATTCTTCCTTGGATAACCCAACCTCAACCGCCATCAGCCTTCCAGAATATCCATTATCACCATGAAAGGAAAAAGTATCGCAGCCACACCTGAAACTCCAAACACTTCTTAAGGCACTTTTCCTCCCTTCCCCCTCCTTAAACACCTCAACCAATGCAATTGAAATAGTTCTAAAATTATTTGACAAAAAAGATAAGATAAACCATAGAATTTTTAATATAAGAAGCAATGGTAGGCAGGGGATGGAAAATAGTGACTATGGCAAGCACCAATGAAATCAGACGCTTGCTCAACGTACTTGCACCTTAGAATACCTTACCTTTTTGTTATATGGAAACATGTAGTTGACTTGATTCGACAGTACAAGAAAGAGGTGGTTACTCTATTGAACTGGTGGTTTCTTAAGTTTGCCTTTCGCTAGATGGGGTTTTAGGAGGTGTTCTATTGCAAGAGTCAATATGAAAATGAGTTCAATGCCAAAGGAAGCTTTCTTCTAATTAAGATTGTACTATAGGTTAATGAAGAGTGGAACATGTCATCATTTTCCAGAATGCAGATATTAAACGAAAAAAGAACAGAGGAAGTAGATAACTTCATCTGACAATAGAGCCAAAAGAGATGATAAATGGAGGTGCAGTATAAAACTGGTTACCACTGATCTGAATCTCTTTGTTTCTGAATCTATGTAAAGTTACATCAATCAGAATTCAGAAAACCCCCACTTGCACCAAATTTGAACCATCAACAGATACATACCATCTGTTAGTTAATAGATTTTCATTACAAAATATAAGATGTATTAACATTAAGTTCTGAACCACAATAATTTTAACACCAAATATCAACGTACACAAGCCATCAGGTTCTCACAGACTTGGATAAATGGTGGCAGAGTAATAATTAGAAAAGTCACTTCCACGGCAGGAAACTTACAGTGCGCTGTCCAGATATAATTCTGGACACGTGGCTCAGTTTAAGATGTTTCTCCTCTTTACCGGAAAACCAAATTAGAACAGACTCGTCCTGAAACCAAGCACAACCAACGAATGGATTTTCAATGCATTCTCAACATTTTGTATGGGAGCAAAGAGACTTAAATTAATCTTTGGTATCACGGCGGAAAAGAAGCAACTAAAAAATGGCTGACAAAAAAAAATATTCAAAGAAATGCAATTATGTCAAGGTATAGAAATGCGTGTATTGTAGATATGACTTGCTAATGAATTATCCATGAAATTCGCACCAACAATTTACAATAATTCCTTCACGCAAGTACAAGAAAAGTGTTCCAACATCCATCTCAATTCGTAATATTTTGCGGTATCTGGCACAACAAAATCAGTAACCACTGCCATCCCCCAATCAGGGATGTACTTTTTGGGTTAGATCAGGTGATGAACCCACACATATAAACAGAAACAAAAACCTCGCAGTCAGTCAATGTTTTAATCATCACATAGTCAAGACTAGCAAACGAGACGGTCAATTGCTATTAAAAGAATCTATATATGGTCAAAACAGAGTATGGATAATAGTTTTCTAAATCTGAAAATATCATTTTACACCGAAACTTAGTAAAACGTTCCCATCAAATTAATTAGCAACAATGCCTTAGTACTCAAGTAACTATTAACTCCTATTGTATTGGATTTGGTAAGATTTCCAACATCAATTGTTACAAATTTTGCTGCTAATCACAGTAAGCTGTTCTGGACTAGTATCTTGCAAATTTAATCGAAATCCAAACTTCTGCACATAGATTCCTCACACAATAATTGTGAAAAAAAGAATGATCGAAGTGGGTGCAGATATCATTCTCAGACTCAACTTTAAAACAGTACATTGAGGAAAAATGATGCGCTAGAGCAGAAAGCAAAAGAACCAATAAGTGTCCACGAATACATCATTTTGGGAAAGAAATGGGACTTACATTTGCAAGTCGAAAGGGACAAAACTTGGGTTTCCCTCTTCTTCCATACTTGAGTAAGTAGGCGCCTTTCTTAAGAGCAGTTATGGCCTGTTGTAAGGATCAGCTAATAACCAAATTAAACATAACCCAGCATGTTTGCCAAAAGAAAGAAACTGGATTGTGCAATACATCCAAATAAAGACCATTGAGACAAGTACAGATTAAGGAAAATAAGTAATTCCATGGTAAGTAATCAAAAGAAAATTATTGAACCACATTATTAGCTGTGCGTAAACTTTTGTCAAGAATTAGATCTGGCACGTGATAGTCACACCTCAAAAGCTTGCAATCCATCCTAAATCATAAAAGTTTCATCATGGGAAACTCAGAAGGTAAAGGAAAAAGGAACAAATTTTACAAATGACTGGTGTCTTGGGTGACAGCTTGGTCTTTGCATTGACTTAGTGGAAGAAAAAAGATTAACCCATTGAAATCAGGAAGGACTGACAGATGCATAGATGACATTGCTACAACTTTTGACTAAAAAGACTATATCAGCTTTTTGCAAAAATAAAAAAATAGGCCAATTTAATGCTGGGAATAGCCTAACAGGATTAACCTAGATGCCAGAAAACATTTACAGACAGCTGAGGAACTTTCAAGTTATTTCAAAAAGCATTATTATGTATATATTTAGTTTCAAATATAGTTTTTTTAAATTTCAATTACACCTTAACATTGGTTAATTTGTAGTTTACCATCTAGTTGCCAGTTCATAAACTTAAACAGAAAAACAAAATGAAAATTGGGATTGGCATAAAGTGTACAAAAGCAATGGAAACGCGAAAGGGAAAAAGCATATAGCATTGGAACCTTAAAAGGAAATACAACAAGTGCAAGAGAAACCAAATAAAGGAAATCTTTGCAAAATCCTGGAGTAATTTTTCCGATTTCCTTTTCCTTCTGTCAAAGGGCAGTGAAGGAACAAAATTGTCACTGACTGAAAACATGGATAATAACATTTGAAAGCGATATGTCAATATATTTATCAATCTGAAAATCGCTACTATTTGATGCGTGGTGACAGTTTCTTACCATGATCTTCAATATAAAACCCGAAAAAGGGTCCCATTCTTGCTCCCAAAAATGGATGAAATATTTATATGAACATAAAGCACGACAAATTCAATAAATATAAAAGCCTAAAATTCCGCTATTAGTATTTACACACTTTCCAGTATCCAAATTAGCTTAATTAAACGGAATGAGAAGTAATCTAAAATCAACGAACAATTGGACTAGATAACTAATCAAACTCTCACTAAAAGCAGCATAAGTTTAAACTCTTAAGCAAACAGGAACTGAAACTTGGGACTGAAATTTATTTACTCCAGGTGGTGGTTGTAGTACCTGCTCGATGTCTCTCTCGACGGGCGCACCAGCTCTACTGCTGTCAGAATTGTTCATTCTATCGACGATTCTTGACATCATATAACGAATTTCCACTTCCCCAAACAAGACCTAAATTTAAACCCAACATTCATCAATCACACTCATCCAATACACCTTCTTTGTTAAGCTTCCTCTAATTACAGCTGCAACAAAAACTGTAGAAATTCCACCAAATGCAACTTGATACTGCCCAAAAAAGGGTATTCCTGTAATTTTGGATATCAATTGTCGGCTATTCTAAGCTCCAAGTTTTCTGCGCGTCAGTGTGTGTGAGAGAGAGAGATCAAAAGAAGTGTAGACAGAGAGAGAGCAAGTAGAATTTATAAGAACTTTGATCTGAGAATTACCAGTTTGCAGCAAAAAGTACGTAATCTTGTTGAGAGAGAGGGAAGGGAAAGGAGGTGGACTAACAATAATACTAGAAAAAAATTGTGTAGAAAATTGAAGCGAGAAGAAAATAAAGTGAATTTTTAATGCAGCTTACTAACAAAATTAACTTTACTTATGATTAAGTTTGACTTACTACACAGTGTTGAAATAACTTTTCACTTTGGGAAGAGCTCACGAATCAGGAATTAAGTTTCATAATTGTAAAAATCAAGTATTAAGTTTAAAAAATGCAAAACTCAGATATTGAGTTAATTAATTAAAAATAATAATTATTTAAATTTAATAAATTTACAATTATACAATTAATGGTCACATGTACATAATTATAGGTCACAACTTATTTATTGGTCACATATTATTAAATTAATTGGTCACAAATTATTTCGAGGTCACAAATCAAAAATTTTATACGTCATAGTTTATTTCGTTGGTCATGGATCAAAAAAATTATAGGTCACAATTTATCTATCGGTCACAAATTATTTTTTAGTCATAAATTATCGAATTTTAAGATTACAGTTTAATGGTTAGTCACAATAAACCATATAGTTGGTCATATGCACCAAACACCCCACCCCGATCCCTATCTACCACAATACAATGTCACAAATTAACCAAATAATTGGTCACAAACGCTATCCAATCACCTCTCCCACCAACACCAACACCACCGTCACCACCAACACCAACACCACGGAAACGCACCATCACCGACACCACAATCTGCAAGCCACTAACAATCACATTCACAACAACCATGACACCACCACCAAATGGCCTAAAATTTTACCACCACCACAACCACGTCACAAACCACTAAAACCTCAACATCACCTCCATCAACCACAGCATCACCTCCATCAACACCAAAAACAACAACCAACACCGAACACAACGGCCTGGAACAGCAACCAACATCACGTCCCGAGACCAGGGGCAGTGGCTTAGCGACGGCGTCTTCGAGTGCTGTCGCTTCGTGCAAAACGCGATTGCAGATCTTTGCTACTGTGTGGGAAGAGCGACGACGGTGGTCCCGAGAAGGCACGCCGCGATATCGACTTCTCCATTAAGTTCGACGATGGCGCGAAAGCCTCAACCACCACCACTATCGAATCAAATTGATCCAGTCAAGTGCCAACAAAAACCATAACCACCACCACCACTATCGAATCTCCAGCCACCACAACCAACCACCATCAACCACCACCACTATTGCACTACCATTACCACCATTAACAAACCACATCACACCACAACCACCACCCAACAAAAAACCATAGATCTGTACGCAAAGACGACGGGGTTTGTTAGATCTGGTGATGGTAGTTGCCGACGGCGGGCTTCGATTTTGGATAGAGAGAGATTGAAAATGAATTAGGGTTTATTTGAAATATTAGTATTATAATATTATTTAAACTAATAAAATATCTAATTAATACCTGATTTTTGATTAAATAAACTTCATACCTAAATTTTGAATTTGTAAGTTTAAGTACATGGTTTTATGTAATTTCCTCTTTCACTTTCCGTTTGATACGCAAAGGTGGAAAGAAATTTCAATTTCATGTTAGTTGGAAAATAAAATCAACCAAATTCATAGGAATTCGTCTTTCATGAAAACAAAGAAAATGCAGCTTAAAGTGGTTGTACCTTGAAATTCGATTTTCACTTCCACATTATAATCAAACGGTCAAAGTGGAATTCGTTTTCCTTAGATGTGACATTTTCCATGGAATTCGTTGCAATCAAGCAATGTCTTATAAGTAAATAAAAATAAAATTTAATGCTATTCATACAAATTTTACCTTTGATTTACTCATGAAGTTAAATCGAGTATTCCTTGTGTTAAAAATTGAAAACGGAAAAAGAAAGAAGAAATTTTGGTGTAGAAAATAAATTTAATTTACTTCCTTATAAGCTCAATTCAAATTTGCTCTGTATAGAAAATTAAACTCAAGAAAATATTTTCAATTTAAAATGGAAGTTGAAAGATAGGACTCGAGATACATGGCGAGAGTTATAGATACGCGTGGTAAAAGAAATTAAAGGAGAAGAAGATAAGAAAAACTAATTTTTTTCACCTACGAATAAATAAAAATTAAGTCCGTGTTTGGTATCAATTAAAATTTATTTTTTAATCTAATTTAAAGTTAAAAATTAATTTTAATCTCATATTTTATGAATCCCGAACTTTTTAACCACATATTTTATCAAATTTTATCAAAATCTACTAAAAACTTGATTATATGTCACCTTGACTCATAAACTAAATCAGGCACGTAGGGAAAAAAAATCATTTTCAATGTAAAATTAATTTTTAAAACAAATAATTCAGATGAGCCTACTACAATTTCAGATTACAAAATTTATATTAAATCAATACATTAAAAATGATAAATTATTTTATTTTATTTAGATAATAAAATGTTAACAAAGAATAGCCATTGATAATTTATTTTCAGTATGATATAGGTCAAGTATTTGATTATTTATTCTGCAGTAATTTTCAGAAAAAAAAATTATCATTTAACTAGACTGACAAGTTTTAAATAAATGTTTTAAATCAGTATTGTTTTGTTATAATCAATAATTTAAGAGTTCAATATAACACATTTTTAAAGAAGTATTGTTTAATGGATAAAAATCACTAAAAATATATATTAATTATGTTGACTTTATATATTAATAATACCAATCCAAATATATTCCAATACCAATAAAAAAAATATTCCAGTTCGTCACAATTTCATTTTCTCGATAATTAATCACATCGCTTTGTTCGATATCAAATTGAGTATTAACTAGAATACTATGGTATGATGCCTAAGATGACACCACCCATATATAGGCATTCTACTATATGTGTAGATCATTCTATAAGATCTCGAATTTACAATTTTCAAACTTAAATGCGAAGTAATTCGTTGAGAGTCGCCCCTACGACGTCTTTCTCGTGGTTTAGATTCTCAAGTATCATTTTTGTAGTGTTGAATAGTACAAAAGAGATCTCAACAAACTTTTGGTGGGTATTATCAATTCGAGTTGAAAAATCTTTTAGAAGGAAGATCAAATAGTTATTCCATTCTCCTAGTGTTCCATCATATGGTAGGAGTGTGATTATAAAGTCTATCGTTGTTGACTATTTATAGCTTGAATTTTTCAGGAAAAAAATATTTTTATGCATTTATTTATCTTTATTTTTTAGAAGAAAAAAAAAAGATTTTTTCAAAAAGATAAAAAGTTCTCTAAATTTGCAACGGGGATGCTTGGCAGTGATCATGGTGGCAGAGAGGTCCACGACATTGTCAGTGCATATACTTTATTGAAGATCTAAGGGTCCGTTTGATTGCAAATGTGAAAAATTGGTGGAAAGAAAATGAATTTCATGGAATTGAATTGCCTAGAAATTGTTTTACTGGGAATTGTAATTAATTGTGTTTGATTGGTATAATTTTCCATCTGAAAAATGTTGAAAGTTTGGTATCCGTTTAGCTT
>CAIGRT010047944.1:0-21101 GCA_903798405.1 Fraxinus platypoda | reverse complement strand
CCGAACGGAACCGAACCCGAACGTTTCCATAATTATATTTGGATCCGACGGGTCCATTTATTAAATACCCGAAAGTTTTGGGTCGGTTCGGGTCTCTTCAGAACCAAACCGAACCGACCCACAGACAGCCCTAGTGGGTAATCCATCAATTTAACCAATTAACCAACCAATTGATCTAATTTTTGGGACATATTCTGGAAATTTATGTTCGAGCATTCATTCTCTCAACCAATTGACGACTCCACTATGCTTCAACACAACAATTCTGCTGGGTAAAGCCAATGGAAATCCAAAAGATGGTGTCGGATAGTATGGGGGTAGAGAGATGCCGCAGGATTAAATTGGGGGTAGAGAGAGTGAGAGTGAGAGATGAGTGGAGTAATATTAATTTTGATTAAAAACCTGATTTATGCACAACTTTATACCTGATTTCAGAATTGTCATCTTTAAATACTTGTTATTATGGTGTAATTTCCACTTTGACAAATAAGCTTGACATGGTCCGCTCATGATGGCCGACCAAATTGTGAACCACCCCAATATGATTTTCTTGCTTGGGCCTAAGTTGTCCAGCTCATCTCGAAATGGGTCGAGCTTCCAGGGCCTTAGTTAAAATGGGCCGGCCGGTTCAATTTTGTGAGGCTCATTGTCCCTACACAATGAAAAGGGATATCTGGAACTGATAGATGATGGATGGCATTGATTGTGAGGCTGCCTTTGGTTCTTCAACTTTCATGTCCATTTGGGCATCATTTTAAGAAGAGGCAGTGGGCTACGATTTCCAACTCAAAGAGAATATTAGGCTTTTCCAAGGCTGAAATGGCAGCTGATAGTAAGCCATCCAAAGTGATTGACTCGCATTTGCATGTTTGGGCATCACCTCAAGAGGTAAATATAAAGCTAATTCTGAATATGAGATTGTATAAATTTTCTTAGTTTTTTTTGGCTTTGATTATTAGGCTGCCGAGAATTACCCCTACTTTCCTGGCCAAGAACCCGCTTTACCAGGTCATGTCGAGTACTTGCTTGAGGTATGTTGTAAACTTTTTATGTGGAAGATAAGTTCATATGAAATGCTTAATTGTACAAGAATTATCTGATATGTAATTTCTGATCGAGATTTATTATAGCTTTTTTATGGAAGATAAGTTCATATGAAATGCTTAATTGTGACGAATTTCCTGTGATAATTTAAGTTTCTTATGTTGGATGTGCCCATGCTGTTATTATGATTATTCTGATTGTTTTGCTTGATAGTGTGATTCTTGAATTTTCTCCCACTTTTTCTTGGGGGTGAGGGCCTGGTGAATTAGTTAATTGAGAATAACTCTGTTCTTTAAACATGAGTCCTGGATATTCTGAATTTTTCTTTTCCAGTATGTATCTATTTATGTAGGGGAAATGTGATATTAGAAATATCATTTATACTGAAAAAAGACATGAATTATTGCAATTGAATGATATCTTAGCATTTTCTGCAGTGCATGGAAGAAGCTGATGTAGATGGTGCACTCATAGTACAGCCCATCAATCACAAGTTTGATCATTCTTATGTAACTAGGTTAGTTGCTTATGCCTACTTAGATAAACTTCCGTGAATACTATGGTTATGGTCGTGAAAAATCTATAGTAGTATCTAACACGATATATCTTAATAGCACGTCTCATCCTCTCTGTCGAATTAGTGGCGGTATCGAAGAGCTATTTGATATATATAGCTCAAGAAAAATTTTGTTATTTGGGAATAGAATGTCTAATCTTGAGAATATCATAACAGTGTGTTGAAGAAACATCCATCCAAATTTGTTGGTTGTTGCCTTGCAAATCCAGCAGAAGATGGAAGTGGCATCAAACAGCTTGAAAATCTCATTTTGAAGGTTCGAAGAATCTTAAAGCATCATATATCAATGTTTTGTCATATACAGATCCTGTTAACATAGAACTGTAATCAATGCTAGGAAGGGTACCGTGCTGTTCGCTTCAATCCATACTTATGGCCACCTGGGCAACCGGTACGAATATTCACAAAGTAACCTTTCAGCTGTCTTTTACAACTCCAAATTTATTTATGTTTTGATTTTTAAAACATTTTGCACGTTTAAGAAAGCTAGAGTACTGTGTATTTTTCATTTGGAATTTTTAGGGAAAAAATCGTCTCGTATTACTCCAATTCCTTGAAAAGATATAGAGTCCGATAAAATGAAAGTTAAAGAGGGTGCTTATGATCATTGTAGGTGGTAGCATTTTCTTGTGGCTTCTAATTGTTATTTGCATACAGATCTACCATGTTCGAGAGAATTTGGTTTTATGCTCTAATCTTGATCAAATACTTGTCTACTGTATATGCCTTAAAAATCTTGTTCCACCCACATTAATTGAAGGTGCAAGAAGAAGATAAAATATATCGACACTCATGGTGAACTAATTATTTTCAGTGATCTATTCAGATGACTAATGAAGTTGGGAAAGCAATGTTCTCCAAAGCCGGAGAGCTTGGGGCACCTGTTGGTTTCATGTGCACGAAGGTATTTACTATTGTAACTACAAGCAGTATTATATTCTGATGAGGGTATCGTCATTTCATGTATGAAATGTTTATGGATCTACCCATTTGGTCGCTCGATGCTCAATATTCTTTACACGCTGCTACATATTCATTATTCATGGCACTACTTAACTGGATCCGCTGATATGGAAATTCTCATCTCCAGGGTCTTAATATGCATCCAGAAATTGAACAACTCTGTGAAGAATTTCCTTCAACAGTTGTTCTGCTCGATCATGTAGCCTTCTGTAAACCCCCAACGTAAGCTGCCAATAAATAAAATATTTCAAAAGAGGAGAGCGTATTAGATAATAATTTTCAGTTTTTATGTGTTTTATACTGCAGAAATGATGAGGAACAACAAGTCTTCAATGAACTGTTGAAGCTCTCCAGATTTCCACAGGTAAACTTTTGCTGGATATCTTAACATGATTTTTTTATACCTTGGATATGTCGACTCCTAATATTTTTCACCACTCTTTGTAATTCTATACTTATCAATAGATGAAAAATTGTTGTGACAGGTTTATGTAAAATTCAGCGCCCTCTTTAGAGTGTCTAGAAATCAATATCCATTTGAAGACCTATCCGAACTTCTTTCGAAGATAGTCTCCAGCTATGGTGCCAACCGTGTGATGTGGGGAAGGTAACACAGTAATCCATGGAATTATTTTGCCCGTAGAAGAGATTTGAACAATCTTGGAAACTCGGAATAAAAGATTACTGTCTGAAGGTTTCTATTTTTCAACTTTTTGCAGTGACTTCCCTTATGTAGTTCCTGAGTGTGGCTATAAAGGAGCAAAAGAAGCAGTATGTCACCTCGCCCAACAGGTGCATTTATCGTCCTCGGAATTGGAATGGATCATGGGTAAAACGGTGAACCAAATCTTTAACAAGCAGTGTTTCTCTTTGTAGATGTTAATTGAAGTTGGGCATTCTTCCATTATATAACCAGATCTGTGAAATGTTAATTGAAACTTATTTAATAATGAACTCCTTGTAAGGAAATGTATCCTTTCTAAGTTCTGAATGTCTACTTGCAGTAAACATGAACTGAAAAGATTTGAATCGGGTCTTATTGTACAAGCGTTTGAGCTAGAGGAACAACAAACATACTTCTATGAATTATGTTTATCCTGTTTTTAACCTCAGTGGTAATCTTGATATATACAAGTGTGTGGAACTGACCATGGACAATGTACTGGAAAACAATGTAGAATATGAACTCTCAGTTTCTTGGACGATGAATCATGGGTTAAGAGAATCTTCAAGAGACTCTTTAAACATGAGATGCTCTCTATTTTAAAGAGTCTAAACATTTAAAATTATGTTTCAAGAAACTCTTTAAATTTATATTTTAATTAGAGTCAAACTCACCCTCTATAATTAAATACATTCAAAGTGTTTCAATTTTCAATGTAGGAAAATAATAAAATAATATATAGATAAACAAAAATAATAAATATTTTTTGAAAATAGTAAAATTAAGTGTTAAATATATATAGCTTGTTGAAGTACTTCAAAATTTTAGCTCTCTAAATTTATAGATGTTTTCCAAATAATAGAATATGTTCTTTAAAAATAGAGAGTTTTTGAAGATGTGATCGCATTCTTGTTATCCACCACCCATGACCCGACAAAAGGTGTGCAACTCCAAAGAGTTAAGAAAGATAAATATTAAAATATTATTATTCAGAATTTAAAAAAATAAAATAAAATTGAGTGACAACTTATTTGGCGTAATTCCATTATTATTCTCTGTTGATTTGCTAATTGTATAAAAAATGTCTATACAAAATCATTGAACGATCCCAACTCCCCTTGCATCCTTATAAAAGATATACAACTGGGTGCCAGAAAATCTATAATAAAAGAATGAACTTCCTAAAAAATCTATACATACAGAAACCACTACAACAAATGATGGTGACAGGAGAGATTAATCTTCTATACGCTGTATCTCACCCATCAGGATCCGATTGCTAGTCACTTTGAATCCTAGAAGAGCAGGATCAATTTGTCTACCTTTCTTCCCCTTCTTTTTGCTGTTTTTTGCCCCCATTGTCATGTCCGATGACTCTGGAGCTCCAGATGCCGGTAAATTACTTTCTTGAGGAGCTGGTTTCTTAGCATTGCTTTTAAGCATGTCACTGAACGATGTCTCCAGGACATCAGCATCACCACAAGAAGAAGTCCGTTGAAACTGCATGGCCTTCTTGCCAGATGACAGACTCTCAGAATTTCCTGGATTCCCTCCAGTTTCTCCTCTCATACCTGAAAGTAAGGAAAAAAATGAAGTGAATAATTAGAAATGAACAAAAAGGAGAAAAATTAAAGATGTCAATTCTTCTGTAACACAAAACACAACCATGAGATTAACTAATTCTCCGGCAATCAATGGCACCATCAATCTACCTGATAACTTACATGATAGCCAAATATGTGGACCGTGGACCATTTAACTTATCTAGGCAGCAAAGCACAATAAATCAACTTACACACTCCCCCACAAGGGAGTAGACTCCCAACTCACCCACCCATTAGAAAATGGAAGGAACTAACATGTGCTATTGAGTGCCATATAACAATGATAAATAAAAAAATAGAAGACGAAAAATTGACAACACCCTTTCCTACCATCAGAAGGTATAGCATTTGGAATGTGTTTTCCTCCAGTGACTGAATCAGCAGTCAGCTCAGACAACCCTCCCTGAGCAGATGCAGCACGTGAGACAGGTGGACGTCTCAGCAAGATGTTTTCCGGCATTTTTGATGTGGTGGATCGCAACCTACTCATAATAACAAGTGTAAGAAATGCTGAATTAAAAGATATATAGAGAAGATAACAAAATATAATAGAAAAAAAAAGTAACAGAAAGAAATATGAACAAAAATTCAGCGACTACAACAGATTAATTTGAATGCGGAAATATCTACAGCTACCTTCATGATTTCCAACGAAACATGTCACGTGTTAAAATTAAAGATCCTAGAAAAAGCCCAGATGTAAAAAATTAGCGGGACTATAGTTCCCACCTAGACAACTATCTATAAACTAAATTAAACATTAAATCCCAAATAAAGTCCAAGGAACTTTGACAAAGCCGCAAAGAATTCAATTAATGACTAGGATTTCTCTAACCATAGCAGTAAGAGCAACCAAGCTTGTTCTTACCTATCCTTAGCAGCCTCCTCCGAAAAAGAATTGGCTGAATGAAACCCTGGCCACAGTTAAGAAATTTAGTCAATCATGTTTAGGTGGGAAAAACAAAAAGGGAAAGCGACCAAGAATAGAAAGTTACCAGTAGAGCGAAGTGAAGTATGCCGACTAAGTACATTAACAGGCACTTCCCCACTATCTATAGCTGCCAGGCCAACCCGCTCAACTAGGCCAGTTTGAGACATTGAAGCGGATTCCTGAATATCACCATCTTCACTAATGAGTCCTTCAGTGATGTCCTCCATATTCAATAAATTTACAAAGAATAACAATATTTCGTGCTAGAGTTGTAGATATTTCGTGCTAGAGTTGTTGTAGATTACCTGAGAGCTTTCATCAATTCCAGGAATGAAATATTCTCCAGATTTTGATCTGAAAGGCAATCCACCTTGTTCCAGAACACTGGTCATTCCATCAGCTAGTTGATCCTGAGGTAGTCTGCCTGAATCAGAACCATAAGACCCAATGGTAAAGGAGTGGCCGGTACCTGCTTCCTGATCTGAGAGAAAAGTAATTGAACGATTTGTAGCACCTGTCCCAGAAGAAGGCCTTCTCTCATGGGATACTTCATTGGCCACATCAAAGGGTTCACCTGACTGATAGCCCGATTTCTGATGCAGTAATTCCATGAGCAGCCGCTTTGAATTGTCATCATTTAATCCAGATGACATCCATAAACTTGGATCTTCTGTTGTCCTGTTGACATCCAATTCCCTCTTGTGCCTCTCATTATCATGATGTAGTTGCTGAATTCTTGATTCAATCCAGTCATTGGATAACTGACTATGATTCTCAGACCAGTGACCCTCAGTGGTGTCCAAGTGCGGAGCATGAAATTGTTTGCGAATTGAAGGTAGGTGTGAATGCTGAGAGTAGACCCCTGATGAGAATCCACTGCCTTGACCACCTGGATTCAGTAGTGTAATCTGCTCCTGCATTTCTAAACCATGAGCTCGGGCCATGGAATTCATAGCATCTAGGTTTACGCCAGCAGCACCATCAGGTAGTGACATTGAGCGTTCAAACGGCAGCATGCCATGGTCATAAGTTCCTAGTTGGAGTCTATCTTGTAATGAAGCTTGTCGTTCAAGATGGCTGAGTTGCTCCTCAGCAGATGCTCTTTGTTGCTGATAAAGGTCTAATGGGCTGAATCCAGCAGAGCCAGCTCGATGAGTAGTGGCAGGATTTCTAAGGAACTGACTGGCTTCATCAAGAGGCCACCCATGACTAACTTGCCTGCCTTCTTCCATTTCCAAACGCCTGAGCCCCAGCGGCAGAGATCTTCCCTGCAGCTGCTCTAGCTGATCCAGGGTATGAATCTGCCTATGATTTCCACTAGATAACAGCTCCGATAAATCATTGGGATGCCCTTGGTGGGGCATTTGCCCAAAATTTGCTTGTATGAGTTGCTCCAGGGATGAGTCAACATGCCGTGGTGGAAAATGGGAACGCTGTTGCATATCACTGAAAATTTGCTGCTTCAATATTGCCTGTTCAAGAGCACTGTCCGACCTAAGAGCATCTATAGGCGACTGCCCTCGGCCAGAGTCCCGAAGTGGATTCTGCAGTAGCTGTTCAAAAAGAACCTTTCTGGCTAGGGACTGTTGTTGCTCTTTAAATAACATTTGCTGTTGATGGAACTGTAGTTGCTGCTGTTGTTGAAGCTGCAATTGCCTCTGCTGCTGCAACTGAAGGGCCAAAAACTGCTCAAGATCTTGCCCCATTTGATTGGCTAATTGTTGTTGTATCACATTCTGACTTGGCACTCGTTCTAGCATAGCCTCATTCAGCTGTGCATCATGGACAGGCATCAAATTATGTTGATGATGATGACGCTGTTGCTGCTGCAGTTGGTTGGACAATAGCTTGTCCTCTAAATTAAAGCGGCTATAGTCTTGGTCCATGCGCTGGCGAGCCTCCAAGACATCTTGAAATAAATTGGGATCGGAAAGAGTATTTCTACCATAAACATCCGGCCATGTCTTTGTGGCACGAGTTGAATCGGCCATTGAACTAGAAGGGGCAAATCTTCCAGACACATGGTTTAAATTTTGATGATCCCCAACATGAGCATTAACTAGAGCATTTGATGTCTGACCATTCTTAGCATAAGTACTTTCAAGCTCAGACCACAACAACCCAAGAGGGTGCAACTTATTATCTTTCTGACTTGAGATCCCAGAGTCTTTCAGTTCAGTAGGAAGAGTCGGCTGGTTACCAAAATTGCCAGAAGTTTCACCAAACTCCCTAAAAATTTTCCCAGAAGGATTGCCACCACTTCCAGGTCTGGCGGGAAACACAATTTCTGCTATAGTGGAAGGAACAGTGAAGAGGATTAGATAAAATTGCAACTTACTTGGTCGTCAGAATTAACAAACACAGATTTAAGTTAAACAAACCTTCATCTTGGGCAGCAAAATCATGGAAATTTCCCGGGGAATACAACCTTAGTGATGGATGACTATGATGTTCAGGTACTTCTGACTCACCATGCTGTAATGAGAAAGAAGCAAAATCAGATAACTGCCAACTCGGACCATCTAATGCAGTAGAGGAAACAGATTCATAAACAGGAGTAGATGCAGAAGCTTGTAAACCAACCTCTGATTTCCCCACCAATGCAGATTTTTCCATATCAGAACTTAAATCAGTAATAGTATCATATCCATGTTTATATTTCAAATGTGGCATAATGTCACCCAATTCCTGGAAGGATGCATCATCAGGAGCATCTTCCAAGCGAACAGGCAAATCAGTCCCAAAAAATCCTTGTTCAAACCATGAAATGATGTCCACTCCAAGGAAAGGTCCCTGTATAGCTCCTTGTGGATCACGATAGTATAAACTTAATTCCTCAGGAAGGATTCTCCTTTCTAACTGATTTTCAGAAGTTCTGCTGCCAAATTTATGCATTAGACTGCCATCCCAATACTGATCGGAAGATGGAGTACCAAATAGGGAATTCGAAACATCAGGCATTTTATTAATGGAAGCATCCAATAATGTAGCAGATGAACCTCCGTCAAACAGTGAGAGTTTGTTAACAGTAGAATCTGCAACCTTGAGATGCGAACCATCAGACTGACTACCGTTAAAAGCCTGTAAGCCACCGATATCGATATCTCTTCCAATTGACTCAGAAACTTCATGTTTCCCATCATCATTAACAGTTCCCTCTGAAGCAAGGTAAAAATATATTCTTTCAGACGTCATCAATACAAAACTCTTTCGGAGTAATATAAAAACTAACTCGCATATCTTACAAACCTGATTTATGTAAGTTGTTGTAAAAGATGTCATCCACGCTAGCATCGTGCATATTATCCTGCGTAGCTTTTGAGGAATCATCTGACATCTCTTCTGTAATATCTGCAGGGAGGACCTGTTTTGCACTGACGGAGTCCACATTTTCCACTACTCGAAACAACGAAACATATGCAGTTAGCAAGAGCAAGAATCAAATACCACCAAAGAAAATAAAATAGAAAGAAGGAAAGATGGAAAAAAATGTTGAGAATTTGAATGTGTAACTAACGAGGTGTCAAACAGTAGATCACCTGAAACATTATCCGACAATCCACCCTTCCTTAGTGCATTGTATGATACCCCACTGCCTCTTATTTTACCTTTCCATATGTCGTTCAAGATGGACTGAAAAAACGTATGAGTTTGTCAGAATGCTATTCTCAATCAAGTTTAATACCACTAAATACTCCAAATGAAAAGGTAAGGTTGTAAAATTCACCTCCTCATCGGCCTGGGGAGAAACAAAAGCTAATGGTTCAACAGCAGTTAATTGAGTTAGTTGGGGTATTTCCTCCAAATTGTCGGGCATGTTGGCAAAAGAAGGGGCTAGCTTTTGCATACGGTATATGTCAAGAAGTTTCCCCCGAGGATAACAGAACTTTCCAACAGAGAGACTCGTTTTTCCAGGAACACTTCCATCCTTATCATATTGAGCAGCGCCAATTGGTCCCACAGATGGCGACTTTACAAAGGATACACTAGATCTGCCACGTCCTACAGTAAACCCCACATTTGAACCCTCCAGTCTTCCCCTTTCAAGTCCAAATCCAGGCGCAGCACGATGATAACCAGAACCACCAGAATTTACCTCCATCCTGTGGCGTGGCCTCCACTTGTCCCGAGAATCTCCATCACGTTCAGAAACAGATCGGCTACTTGACATGATTGATTGACTTTCATTCTGAGCATCTTCCTTCTCCACATCTGCACGTTTTTCAATCCGAGATTCCTTTTCCTTATCATCAGGACCCCACCTAGAAGACCATTTGCTATCACGCTTTGTTTCGAGGGAAGAGTTACGATTGCTGGCATCAAGCCACCTTTCAGGAGCAGGCAACACTCTATTCTCAACTGTTTCTCTTCCTGAGGCATCAACACGTCGATCCATCTTCCTACGATCTCTTCTACCAAGCAATCCAGTTTCCCTTTCTTCTTCTCGCCAGCGGCGACCACTATCAGCTTCCGGTGCAAATCTTCTCCAATCTTTTTTGTCCTCGGGTGCATCTGAGCGCCAACCTTCCTTCTGATTCACATCAGGATTACTAAGAGAAAGTGAACTTGGTCCACGTGATTCCTAAATGAGAGAATTAAATTATCAGTAAATTTATTAACAGATATAAAGCACAGGACATGACGTGTGCATATTTATGACAAGCAGGAAAAAAGAAACCTCCACCACAACAACAACAAAAGAAAATGTATGTTCCAAACCATTATCTTTAAGATTAGATTACAAAAAAGAGCTGTTTTGGCTACGCCAGTCACATAGGCTTTACAGTTCATTTTATATTTTACCATCTCCAAGCCATAACCAAGGATAACAGGTTGTTATTTAGTTTATTCCAACACCTCTCCCGGTATATCTCTGCAAAGAGCCAAAAGAATATAATGTAATACAATATAATAGAACATTTTACAGTTTTCCAAATGATACCCTCAAACATTCTTTTTGCAATCATAAAACCAAATATCTGTCCCATTAGATCATTGACACGTAAAAAACATAAATTCAGTGGTTGCAATGTCAAATAATAGGATTTCTTCTAGAAGTACATGTTCAAAGGTTTCTAACAAGACAATAGTCTGTCTGGTTTCGCATTTCAAAAAGCATTCAAACCAGATTTTACTGAGTCAAATTACAAACTCTCCCAAACTGCAGTGATTCGATCAATTATTTGAAGTCTGTATAGAGTCTAAACAGGAGTCGAGAATTCAGATGAAGGAACTGGAATCAATCAAACTAGAATCCTCAAAAACAGATTAACCTTTTAAGTAAATCACAAGTGTCTGAAAACTTACCATCTTAGCCTCACTCGGCTTAGAATAAAGCCATTGCGGAGACAAAGGAATGCTGTTCTCACCTGCTCCTTGATCTGTGAAATATGGAAGGAGGATATTCAATACTTAACAGTATGGGATATTCAATACTGAAAAGTTCAGTTAAAAAGTATTAATGACCTTTTGATTCATCAAGTAATCCCATCAGCCCCTTTTCCTCCTCATTCTCCACAGAATCTTCAATCAAATGCAATGAAAATATATAAGCTATAGTACAGTCAAAATGAATAACTATGGGTGCATTTTAGTTGCAATGGAACTCAACTGAGGCATGCGCCAAATTTTAACTAAACAGAATCACAACATTGCGTGTTTAAGGGTGAACACACTCAAATAACATCAGTTGAAAATAAAAGTCGTAGTTTGATTAACAGTTCCTATTAAGATTTCTAGAAGGAAAAAAATTGCAAATGAAAAGATATATAACAAAGGAGTCGCTAATCTGATCTGAAACCCTAGAATTGGAGTTAAAGCAATATCGCAAAGTTAAAAATAGTCAGATCAAATAACTCTAGGGCAAAATTCATTTCATAAGAATAAAATTACCAAAACTAAAAATCCAACGTAAATCATTCCGCTTATGTACCTTTTGGATTCCACGATTGATCGGACTGCTTCGATGAGAAGATATTCTCGGAAAGATCCAGTTTTCTTTCAGCCATCAGAACAATGGATATATCAAAAACTTGAATGACGAAAAACACACAATAGGAGTGAGATTTAGACAAAAGGAAAAGCAAATTAACGACTGCCAATACAAATTTCCGAGAGAGAGATTTTCAAGAGATTTGTATATGATAGATATATGAATGAGTAGAGAGAGACAAAGAGTTAGGGTTTGTGAGAACTATTGATGAACGAGTTGCAGAGAGCGAGAGGGTGAGGGTCTGTTAATACAGGCAACTTAATTAAGGGATAATAGCATCTCAGGTCCCCTTCTTGCGATCTTTTCACTTCGATTCTCACAACCTTTAAAAACAATCATTTGAATCTCCAATCTTCTCTAGAAGATGTTTGAGCCTCATTTTTCTTTTTTCTTTTTCAAAAAATGCTTTCTGAATAGTGATTTGATTGAGAATGTGTAGTTAACAAATGAGGAAATTTTTCAAATTTACGTGTAATATTATATTATTGAAAATGTGATTGAAAATAAAAAATATATATATTTTGGGTCTAGTGGCTACATATAAGCCTAATTTTAGAAAATCATAATAATTGCTTTCTAATGCTTGAGAATGCTTGAATTTATTCGTTAAATTAGTTTTCTTTAGAAGACAATAGCTTCTTCGATCATCCATCGTGCTTTTGATCAAATTTCATTACACGAGAATTTTATATCGTGTATCAAACAAATGTACATACCGTGTAAAAAAATCCTTTATGCCAGGATTAATGAAGCTAAACTTCTCACATAACACATTATTGTTGAGCGAAACTTTTAAAACTGAGTGACAACTGATTTGGCATAGTACCATTATTCTTTGTTGATTTGCTGGTTGTATAAAAAAAAATTCTATACAAAATCATTGAGCAATCCTAATTTAAATAAGCCTCTCCAAAAAAAAAAAGCCTCCTTAACCCTCTTGCATCCTCACCAATGAAGGGTGCGCAAAAACTAAAATAAAAGAATGAACTTCCTAAAAATTCTATACAAACAGAAACCTCTACAACAAATGATGGTGACAGGAGAGATTAATCTTCTATACGCTGTATCTCACCCATCAGGATCCGATTGCTAGTCACTTTGAATCCTAGAAGAGCGGGATCAATTTGCCTACCTTTCTTCCCCTTCTTTTTGCTGTTTTTTGCCCCCATTGTCATGTCTGATGACTCTGAAGCTCCAGATGCCGGTGCATTACTTTCTTGGGGAGAGAGTTTCTTAGCATCGCTTTTAAGCACGTCACTGAACGAGGTTTCCAGGACATCAGCATCACTGCAAGATGAAGTCCGTAGAAACTGCATGGCCTTCTTGCCAGATGACACACTGTCAGAATTTCCCGGATTCCCTCCTGTTTCTCCTCTCATCCCTGAAAGCAAGAAAAAAATGAAGTAAATAATTAGAACAGCACAAACACAAGTGGGAGCAGAAAGCAGTAGAGATAATTTACAAACTCCTCTATCGATGCTCTCCTCTGTGATGACCAGATACGCATGTGACATCAGATACAATCATGTGCATGTTAAACAAATAGACACTAATTATTGCAATAAACAATTTCAATTTGATATCATTAAAGATATTAATCCTGTTCCACAGAACACAACCATAATATGAACTAATACTCGGGCAATTAATGGCCCATCAGTTCACCTGATAACTGACAGGAAAGAAGAAAAATGTGGACTGTGGATCACTAAATGCAACGTAAGCAGCAATGCGCAAGAAATCATGTTACACCTATCGATAAGCATCTTCCCCACAAGGGAGTTAAGCCCAACCCACCCATGGGAAAATGGAAGGAACCCAAGTGCTCGAGTACCATATTACAATGGGGGAAAAAAAGTGAGAGATGAAAAAATTAACATCACCCATTCCTACCATCAGTAGGTACAGCTTTTGGTATGTTTTTTCCTCTGGTGACTGAATCAGCAGTCAGCTCAGACAACCCTCCCTGAGAGGATGCAGCCCGTGAGATAGGTGGACGTCTCAGCAACATGTTTTCTGGCATTTTTGACATGGTAGATTGCAACCTACTCATAATAACATCAGTGCAAGAAATGCTGATTCAAAAAATTTATAGAGAAGATGACAAAATTAACAAAGAAAAAAAGGAAAAACAAGAAATCCTGAACAAACATTCAGCAACAACAACAGTTTAATTAGAATGCAGAAAAATCTACTGCTTCCTATGTGATTGAATTCAATGACTAGGATTTCTCTAACCATAGTAGTAGAGCAACCAAGCATGTTTTTACCTATCCTTAGCAGCCTCCTCCGAAAAAGAATTGGCTGAATGAAACCCTGTCCACAATTCAGAAATTTAGTCATTATCATTTAGGTAAGCCGGGAGGGGACATAAAAAGAAAGCAACCAAGAACAGAAAGTTACCAGTAGAGCGAAGTGATGTATGCTGACAAAGTACATTAACAGGCACTTCCCCACTATCTATAGCTGCCAGGTCAGCCCGCTCAACTAGGCCAGCTTGAGATATTGAAGTTGGTCCCTGAATATCACCGTCTTCACTAATAAGTACTAAGGTGATTTCCTCCCTATTCAATGCATTTAGTTCAAAGAATAACACGTATTTCGGGATAGAGTTGTTGTAGATTACCTGAGATCTTTCATCAATTCCAGAAATGAAACATTCTTCAGATTTTGATCTGAAAGTCAATCCACCTTGTTCCAGAACACCAGTCATTCCATCAGCTAGTTGATCCTGAGATCGTCCGCCTGCAAAAGAAATATAAGACCCAACAGTAAAGGAGTTGTTGGTACTTGCTTCCTGATCTGAGAGAAGACTAATTGAATGGTTTGTAGCACCTATCCCAGAAGAATGCCTTATCTCATGGAATATTTCATTGGTTGCGTCAAAGGGTTCACCTGACTGATGGCCTGATTTCTGATGTAATAATTCCATGAGCAGCCGCTTTGAACTGTCATCATTTATTCCAGATGACATCCATAAACTCGGATCTTCCATTGTCATTTTGACATCCAATTCCCTCTTATGCCTCTCATTGTCATGATGTAATTGTTCAATTCTTGATTCAATCCAATCATTGGATAACTGACTATGATTCTCAGACCAGTTACCCTCAGTGGTGTCCAAATGTGGAGCATGAAATTGATTGGAAATTGAAGGTTGGTGTGAATAGACCCCCGATGAGAATC
Organism: Fraxinus platypoda; assembly: GCA_903798405.1. NCBI lineage: Eukaryota > Viridiplantae > Streptophyta > Magnoliopsida > Lamiales > Oleaceae > Fraxinus > Fraxinus platypoda. The sequence continues at coordinate 6,140 of CAIGRT010047944.1, read as the reverse complement.
TACCGCTTTGACCACCTTTTTGCAGTCGTGTAAACTGCTCCTGCATTTCTAAACCATGAGCTTGGGCAATAGAATTCGTAGCATCTAGGTTTACACCAGCAGCACCAACAGGTAGTGACATTGAGCGCTCAAACGGCAGCATGCCATGGTCATTAATTCCTCGTTGGAGTCTATCTTGTAATGAAGCATTTCGTTCAAGATGGCTGAGACGCTCCTCAGCAGCCGCTCTTTGCTGCTGATAAAGATCTAATGAGCTGAATCCAGCAGACCCAGCTCGATGAGCAGTTACAGGATTTCTAAGCAACTGACTGGCTTCATCAAGATGCCACCAAGGATTAACTTGTCTTTCTTCTTCCATTTCAAAAGACTGCCTTAGCCCCACTGGCAATGATCTTCCATGCAGCTGCTCTAGCTGAAGAATCTGCTGATCCAAGGGATGAATCTGCCCACGATTTCTACTAGATAACAGCTCCAATAAATCATTAGGATGCCCAGTATGGGGCATTTGCCCAAATTTTGCTTGTATGAGTTGCTCCAGGGATGAGTCAGCATGCCTCGGTGGAAAATGGGAACGCTGTTGCAGGTCATTGAGAATTTGCTGCTTCAAAATTGCCTGTTCAAGAGCACTGTCCGATCGAAGAGCGTCAATACGCGACTGCTCTCGGCCAGACTCCCAAATTTGATTCTGCAGCAGCTGTTCAAGAAGCACTTGTCTAGCCTGGGATTGTTGTTGCTCTTTCAAGATCATTTGCTGTTGATGGAACTGCTGTTGTTGCTGTAGTTGTTGCTGTTGTTGAAGCTGCAATTGCCTCTGCTGCTGCAACTGAAGGACCAAAAAGTGCTCCAGACCTTGCCCTGTTTGATTGGCCAACTGTTGTTGGTGTATCACACTCTGACTTGGCACTCTTTCTAGCATTGCCTCATTCAGCTGTGTACTATGAAGAGGTATCAAACTTTGCTGATGTTGATGATGCTGCTGCAGTTGTTGGGACAATAGCTTGTCCTCTAAATCAAAGCGGTTATAGACTTGGTCCATGCGATGGCGAGCCTCCATGACATCCTGAAATAAGTTGGGATCAGATAGAGTATTTCTGCCATAAGCATCCGGCCACGTCTCTGTAGCATGAGCGAAATCAGCCATTGAACTAGAAGGGGCAAATCTTCCAGATACAGGGTTTAAACGTTGATCCTCAACATGTCCAATAACAAAAGCATTTGATGTCTGACCATTCTTCGCATAAGTATTTTCAAGTTCAGACCACAACGACCCAAGAGGATGCAACTTATTATCTTTCTGAGTTGAGACCCCCGAGTCTGTCTGTTCAGTAGGAAGAGTCCGCTGGTTACCAAAATAGGCAGAAGTTTCAACAAACCCCCTAGAAATTTTCCCAACAGGATTTCCACCACTTCCAGGTCTCTCTGGAAAAACATCTGTTGGAGTGGAAAAAACTGTGAAGAGGATTAGATACAAATGCAACTTAAATCAGTCATCAGAATTAACAAAAACAGATTTTAGTTAATCAAACCTTCATCTTTGGCAGCAAAGTCATGGAAATTTCCCTGCGAATACGACCTTATCGATGGATGACCATGATGTTCAGGTACTTCTGGCTCACCATGCTGAAAAGAGAAAGCAGCAAAATCAGATAACTGCCAACTCGGACCATCTAGTGCAGTAGAGGGAACAGATACAGAAACAGGAGGAGAAGCTTGTAAACTGACCTCTGATTTCCCCACCAATGCAACAGATTTTTCCATATCAGAACTAAAATTAGTAACAGTATCGTATCCATGTTTAAATTTCAAGTGTGGCATAATGTCACCCAATTCTCGGAAGGATGCATCATCAGGGGCATCATCCAAGCGAACAGGCAAATCAATCCCAAAAAATCCTTGTTCAAACCATGAAATTATGTCCACTCCAAGGAAAGGTCCCTGGATATCTCCTTGAGGATCACGATAGTATAGACTTAATTCCTCAGGAAGGATTCTCCTTTCTAACTGATTTTCAGAAGTTCGGCTGCCAAATTTATGCTGACTGCCATCCCAATACTGCTCAGAAGATGGAGTACCAAATAGGGAATTTGAATCATCAGGAAGATTATTATTGACTTCCAACAATGTATCAGATGAACCTCCATAAAACAAAGAGCGTTTGGTAACGGAAGAATCTGCAACTTTGAGCTGCGAACCATTGGATAGATGACCATTAAAAGCCTGTATGCCACCGATATCGAAATCCGTTCCGATTGACTCATAAACTTCTTGTTTTCCGTCATCATTAACAGATTTTTCTGAAGCAAGGTAAAAATGTTTTCTTCCATAAGTCGTCAATATAAAACTTTTTCTGGGTAATATTAAAACAGTGTTCTATAACTCCCACATCTGACAAACCTGATTTAAGTAAGTTATTGAAAAAGATGTCATCCACACTAGGTTCATGAACATTGTCCAGTGTAGCTTTTAAGAAGTCATCGGACATCTCTTCAGTAATATCTTCAGGGAAGATCTGTTTTCCACTGACAGATTCCACATTTTCCACTACTCATAACAAAGGAATATATGTTGTTAGCCAGAGAAAGAATCAAATACCACCAAAGAAAATCAAATAAACAGAAGGAAAGACGAAAAAAAATGTTGAGAATTTGAATGCGCAACTATGAGGTGTCAAAAAGCTTAAACCACCTGAAACATTATCCAACGTTTCACTCTTCCTAAATGAATTGAATGATACCCCGCTGCATCTTATTTTACCTTTCCATATGTCGTTCAGGATGGCCTGCAAAAGCAAACAAATTTGTCAGAGTACTATTCAAAATCAAGTTTAATATAACTAAATACTTTCGTTTAAAAGGCAAAGTTGTAAATCTCGCCTCCTCCTCGGCGTGGGGAGCAACAAAAGCTAATGGTTCAACAGCAGTTACTTGAGTTAGTTGGGGTAGTTCCTCCAAATTGTCAGACACGTTGGCAAAAGAGGGGTCTAACTTTTGCATACGGTATATGTCAAGAAGTTCCCCTCTAGTATAACAGAACTTTCCAACAGAAAGACTTGTTTTTCCAGGAACACTTCCGCCCTTGTCATATTGAGCAGCACCAATTGGTCCCCCGGATGGAGGCTTTACAATAGATACACTAGATCTGCCACGTCCTACAGTAAACCCCACATTTGAACCCTCCAGTCTTCCCCTTTCAAGTCCAAATCCAGGTGCAGCACGGTGAGAACCAGAACCACCAGAAATTAACTCCATCCTGTGGCGTGGCCTCCATTTGTCCCGAGAATCTCCATCACGTTCAGAAACAGATCTGCTACTTGACATGATTAACTGACTTTCATTATGAGCATCTTCTTTCTCCACATCTGCTCGTTTCTCAATCCGAGCTTCCTTTTCTTTGTCATCAGCACCCCACCTAGAAGACCACTTGCTATCACGCCTCGCTTCAAGGGAAGAGTTACGACTGCTGGCATCATGCCACCTTTCAGGAGCAGGCAACACTCTATTCTCAATTGTTTCTCTGCCTGAGGCATCAACACGTCGATCCATCTTCCTACGATCTCTTCTACCAATCAATCCAGTTTCCCTTTCTTCTTCTCGCCAGCGGCGACCACTATCAGCTTCCGGTGAAATTCTTCTCGAATCTCTTTTGTCCTCAGGTGCATCTGAGCGCCAACCTTCCTTCTGGTTCCAATCAGGACCGCTAAGAGAAAGTGAACTTTGTCCACGTGTTTCCTGAATAAGAGAGAGAATGGACATACATGTGCATATTTATGACAAGCAGGAAAAAAGGAAACCACCACCAAAATAAAATAACAAAATAAGGTCTGTTCCAAACCCCTTATTCTTAAAATAAGATTAAAAAAAATAGATGTTTTGGCTAGACAGTCACATTGGCTTTAAAGTTCATTTTATGTGATACCATCTCCAGGGCATAACCAATTATAACAGGTCAATGTTATGTCATTTTAAAATTTTCAAAATGATACTATCAACCATTCCTTGTGCCATCATAAAACCAAATATCTGTCTTATCACATCATTTCCAAGCAAGAAACAAAAATTCAGCAGTTGCAATGTCAAATCATAGGATTTCTTCTAGAAGTAGACGTCGACAGGTTTCAAATAAGACAATAGTCTGTCTGATTTCCAAAGAGTAATGCTATTTATTATCATGATGATGTAGCATCGATGATGTGACAACTCATTATCCCTCACATTTCTCTCTCTCTCCTCCCCCTCTCCCTCATACAAATTGAACTATCCAATCCCACTATTCCACGTAAACTGTCACATCATCGATATTCAATCATCATAATGATAAATAATATTATTCATTTTAAAAAGGAATCGAGAATTCTGGCAATAGAACCGGAACCAATCGAACTAGAATCCACAATAGCAAATTCACCTTTTAAGTAATTCAAGGGAGATGCATTGCACAAGTGTCTCGAAACTTACCATCTTAGCCTCGCTTGGCTTAGCATAAAGCCATTGCGGAGACAAAGGAATGCTGTTCTCACATGCTCCTTGATCTGTGAAATAAAAGTCAGATATCCATGGAAGATATTCTAGCATTGTCCAGCATGGGATATTCATTACTGAAAAGTTTGCTTAAAGAGTATTAATTACCTTTTGATTCATCAAGTACTCCCATCATTCCCTTTTCCTCTTCATTTCCCATGGAATCTTTAATCAAAAACAAAGAAAAATATTAGATATAAAATCAAAATTAATACAGGCAAGTGAATTTGGAAACTCAAATGGCACGCCAAACCACATTTTAACAAAACAGAATCACAACTCTGTGTGTTTAAAGACCGACACACACTCAAATCAGATCGGTTGAATTTAAAAATTGTAGTTTGATTAATGTGGCTGGTGAAAAATCTCACAGTGCTCATTAAGATTTCTAGGAAAAATAATGAAAATGAAAAGTATTATAACGTAACATTCTCATCGTGAAAATTAAATTAAAGAAATCAAACCAAAATAACTAATAATTCTGAAGTCGCGAATCTGATGAAACCATAGAATTGGAGTTGAAGCAATATCGCAAAGTTAAAGCTAGTCAGATCAAATAACTTTAGGACAAAATTCAATTCATAACAATCAAATTACTAAAACTAAAAATCCAACATAAATCGCACCGCTAAGTACCTTTTGAATTCCACGATTGATCGGACTGTTTCGGTGAGAAGAGATCCTCTGAAAGATCCAGTTTTCCTTCAGCCATTAGACCAATGGATATATCGCAAATTCAATGAAAAAATGAGTAAGATTTAGTCAAAGAGAAGCAAAATTGACCACTGGCAATACAAATTTCTTTTCGCGAGAGATTTTCGAAGTCAAATTACAGACTTATACGTGTATATATACTGCATTTATACAAATTTATTGAGAGAAAGAGTTAGGGTTTGTGAAAACTATTGAAGAGATAGTTGCAGAGAGCGAGACGGTGGAGCAGAGAGAGAGTGGGTGAGGGTTTGGGTGTTCTGACAATACGGGCAACTCAATTGAGGTAAAAATAGTAGCTCAGATCCCCATCTTTTGACCCTTAATTCACTTTGATATCAGATCTTTAAAGACAAGCATTTAAGTCTTTATGACCTTAAAATTCGGGTTTTCCATCCCTTCCCCCTTAAAATTCTGTGGGATATTTTTAATTTATTTTCGATTTCATAATTAAATTTAGACTATGTTTGATTTTCATTTCTTAAAACTCATTTTTTTCAAATATATTTTATGGGATCTACAATTTTTATTTACCTCACATTTCATCATTTTATTTATCAAAATTTACTAAAAATCGGATTTTTATCCAAATAAAAACCATGGGCTTAATCATTTTCGATTGAGGATATCAAACATATGTTTGTAGAGATAGGAAAGATTAAGATGGAATATTATTAATAATATTTCTTTTACCATTGAATTTAATAACGACGTAATTTAATTTTATGGTGGATGAGTATATTAATACTAGGTGCAAGCAACGTGCAATGCACTTTTGCCTAGTTTATATTTAATAGTTTTGTTTAAGAATTAATTTGTTATTAATAAAGATGTAATTTTTTTGGTTAATTAAATAATTAATGATGTAATGTTTATGTAATTGATAAATAATTAGATGTATGATTTTGATGT
>CAIGRT010047924.1:0-10790 GCA_903798405.1 Fraxinus platypoda | reverse complement strand
TTTTCCATTTTCCATGTAAAATTTGTTTGAATCAAACAAGCCTTGATGGATTACAATTACTCAATTAACTAGTCACATATTTCCACCCATCTCCCCGACCCTACCCTGCCGTCGCACCATCGTCGACATCACCTCACCTCACCACCACCGTCGGAACCACACCACCACCACAAATATACAAGCAAGGGCATGCAATTTCACAAATTGCACTCGAAGCGCTACCCCCCAAATCCTCAAACCGTAATTCCCAATCCCTTCATCCCAACAGCAACGCGCGACGGCAGAAGCAGCGCCGGCAGCGCTGCTACAAACACAAAGCTCAATAAAAATGGTGAAGTTTTGAAATCGAACAAGGCAGTGGCCTTACGGAGGGCGGTTCAAGACCATAAAGCCACCATCGTAAAGAACTTCAACGACGGCACACACTATCTTCCTTCTAGCCATTGCTTGTCGCGTGTGAAAGCATTTGTCAACCAAGAAATCAAATGGCAGCGATAGCAACAGCACTCCCAAAATCAGATCCAAAACCACCCCCAAATCAGAGGCGCTGTGTGGCGTCATCGGCGTGAGCGGCCGCTGCGCGCAGCACCATCATCGCAGCGTGGCGCACGGCATAATCGTCGTTGCTATAGCGCTACTCGCATCATCGTGGTATAGTGTCGGTGGAGAGAGAGAAGAGAAGATGAGAGTGATGTTTTGGGGTGAAAAAGCGCGGTCGGGTTGGGAGTGGGGGTGGGGTATATAAATTAATTTAATTTTATAATATTATTATTAATATTAAAAATTTGAATTATCACCTGTTTTTGTAATAAAAAAAACTTTCAAACCTTATTTTCGAAATGAGTTCACGTCTTGAAATTTTAGAAGAGCCTATCAAACTGCAGATAAATAAAGCGGTAACTTTCTGTTCATTCCATTTGTTATCAAAAAAAGGCTTCTCATCCCCACATGAATAATTTAAAACAGCACAACATAAATAATTTCTGCGTATGTCCCAAAATAAATAATTTACTGTTCATATGTTTATCAAAAAAAGGCTTCTCATCGGCCGTTATAAGTTTTCAAATTTGTCTAGCCGCGCCATAAAAAAATTCTTGAATTTTATTTTCTTGATGAACGTTTTGTATTTCTATCTTTTTTTCATTTAAGGATTGAAGTTGTCATTTTAGATTTGCCATTTGTTCACTCTTTGAGAGTAGATGTATAGTCTATCGTAGATCTTATTCAAAGGTGGGTTTTTAGAGATCGTACTAAAGATTTATTATTTTCTTGTTTTGGAACTTTTTTATGTGTCTCAGTTAAATTGTGGATTATTGAATTTGTTTCTTATGCTGTGTTACGGTAACAGAAGATGCAGGGATCGGTACCTTCTCCCAAAAGAGTGAAAATGCGGGGTCTTGAATCAATTTCACGGGCAGAAGGTATATCTTTCTCTGTAGGTTCCATCTTGTGATAATTCTTCGTCTCATTTGGGTATTGTAGGTTATGTGTTGATTAATATAATTGCACTAGAGGCAAAAGTTTCCCCTTTTCGGCTTTTATATTCCTAATTGGATGTTTTTAAAGTGCTTTGGTTTTTAGTAATGATTCTCATACCCAGGTTCCCTTCTTGATATAATTGAATTGCTAGACAGTGAACACAAGAAGTCGATTCTTTGATTTTATATTTACCTTTGTATAAAGATAAATTTGTAGAATCTTCAAGCGTTCTTTTTCTTCTTGAGTTGACGCTGGAGTCTGTGAATTTGATGCCTAGGAGGAGTTTATTTCTTTTATTCGTGTGGATATAATGTATTATTGAAAATGAACAGAAGTCCTAATCTAGGTAGATGACAGTTGGGGATATATATCACTTAAGAGAAACTGAGAAAATGAGTTGTGATGTAGCTCAAGCAGGAAGAGGAGGAAGCAACACAGCACAGAAAGTGGTCAACTCTGCCCCAAGAGCACTTGATCCCAATGCCAACGTAGATGCTGCTAGCAATGTGGTTGGTGGTGGTACTCCTGTGTATATCAAGGAATCCAACAAATTGCCCTCATCTGGGAATGAACAGAAGTCCGGAGGATTGAGTATAGACCTAAACGCTGAAGATATTTCTAGCTCAGTCAACCATGACCCATTCTATCTTTATGAAAACTACGAAAATTTAAAATCATGGGACGATTCTGATTGTGCAAGTTCTGTTGGTCCAATGGAGGAAAAAGATCCAACGAGAGTTTGGAACAAGATGAAACAAAACAATTATCTTTCTACTTCTTATGCAGCAGTGCCAATGCCAAAGCCACGTGGGAGGAAGAGTAGAAGTGAAATGATTAAGAGAAAGATGGAGCTTGCAAAGAAAGAACAGGCTGNGGAGCTTGCAAAGAAAGAACAGGCTGATAAGTTTGCAAGAATTGCTGCTCCAAGTGGGTTGCTTAATGGATTAAACCCTGGAATCATAAACCATGTGAGAAACAGTAAACAGGTTCACTCTATTATAGAAGCCATGGTGAAGTCTGCAAAAACTGATGATCAACATGCTGGAAGCAAGCAGGCTAACCAAAGAAAGGGTGTCACAAAAGAATTTAGTGAAAGAAAGAACCTGGAAAACATGAACAGTGCAGGAGTGCATTGCTATGAACTTAATCATGAAGATAATTTGTCGGGAAGATGGAAGATGAGCAGCTATCCATTATTGAGCAAATCAGTTTCTTTGAACTCCTATCTTACCAGAGGAGATGGTGAGTCATACAAAGCAGAGACAAGGATCTCTGCTGGGGTGCCCTCACAGTACAACCCAGAAAATGATGATGGAGTTGCACTAAAGCTTTCATCATCACTAACTGCCACATCAGAGAATACTTGCTCTTTGTCAAATGAGGAGTCAGCAAACTTTTCTAGTGTTACTTCACTTTCTGTTAAAGGTTTGTAGTCTCACATGTACATCTTCCGCTTGTTTCAATAGTTTGATTTTGATATATGGTACATATGGATTAAACAACGTGCAAATTGCAGGATAAGCTTTTCATTTTCGTTTCCCTTTTTCATATTTTTATGATTAATATGTTCTACCAGGAGGATTTGACAAAATGTGATTTATAGACAATGGCTATATCATTGAAGTTCAATCTATTAACACAAGCTTCTGCCATATTTTTTTTCACTGTGACATCTTGGTGATAAATACTTTACATTTAAAAGAAGAAAAACAGCGAGCTGATTTGGACTTCTGTTTGATTACAGCTGCTAATGCAGCTTCTCAATGGTTGGAACTTCTTCAGCAAGATATCAAAGGGCGTCTTGCAGGTAGGTTGATACCTCAAACGAGAGGAAGCACCTAAGGCTTATGGGCTCACAGATAGATTCCTAATGCGCTCTGTTCTTTTATGGCAGCTCTACGACGTAGTAAGAAGAGAGTCCGTGCTGTAGTTTACACAGAATTACCTCTCCTAGTGTCAAGAGAATTCACATCTAACCACGAGACTGATATGCACATAACAAAAAGTTCTATTGTTTGGTATCCTGACAAAGCAACTGCTGATGCGCACTTTGTTAGATGGAGCACACTGTTTGGTCAGATGGATAAAACACTTTGTGAAGAAGAGAATCTTCTGGTGAGCTGCTAATTTTTTTTACTAGTAATATTTAAGCACAATCCAGTGGATGAATTGATGACTGGTGATCTGTCTTTAGTCCTGTTCTATATGCATTGTTATTAGGCTCCAAACCGTGTCACAGAACAGTTTTACTGAGAATCCAATTTGTTGAGGTTCAGACAGATCACAGTCATTTTGTCCATTTGGCTCCTTTTTCTTTGCAACTCGGAATACAAGCATTGATAGTGAGATTGAATATTGTCTCTGCTAACTTGTATAATTTCTTTTGTTCATAGGTGTTGAGAATTTGTTTATGCTGTATAAATTTGAATGTCATGATTATTACATTTTGACCCATTAACACTGCTGGCACCGGCGCTGGTGTTTATGCAAAACTATCATGTGCACTATATTGAATTATCATTTGATTATCTTCGAATTATGATATCTTGGTATGTTGCAAAGAGCTGAGGTGATTTAAAATTACTGTACATTTATATTAACACGATCCAGTATCTTCTTGCTATATAAAGGAATAATGCAACTATTTTGTGCTTTATATTTGTCTTGTTATGGTGTCTGCACAATTTTTCTTCACTCTTCCTGGTCTTTTTTCCCCCCAATTTTTCCACATCCAGAGCAAGCACAATTGAACAGTCTATTTTTTAAAATTATCAGGAAAGTTGGCTGAAACAAGTAAAGGAAATGCAGTTGCATTGTGAATGGGGTCTTTACAAAAGCAATGGGCCCCGTACTTCGCAGCAGACTGGTTTTATAGGAAATGACTGCAGGTAAATTTAACTACACTTTTATTTGCAATAAGTTATGTGCCTCACGAGGTAGACTCATTAACTCGTGTACTTTGTTATGCTAGGCGTTTTAGCATTCCTAGAAGTCCATAGATACTTTAAATAGTAATTACTAATACATTTGCAACTCTTAAGGGCATATTTAGAAAAGCACAGACAATTATAACTTAAATGAACTGTCATGTTCTCTCTTTTTTGCTCAGTAGAAACTAGAAATTTTGCAATCTTGTAACTTGCATAGAGACATAGCAGGCCTGTATAAGCCAAAATATGAGTCAATCTTGACAATATTGGATTTATCAGAAGTTTACAAACATCTCTCTCTACAGGGCCTGGTAATACTTCACATTATATGCTTCGGGAAATTACCTTTTACACTGATTTTTAATTTGCATTAACGAATCAAGGAAGTTGAAGAAATTGCAATATGCCATCATAAATGGTCCCTATGAACAAACATTTTCGAGGAAATTTATTGAAGTTTAAGAACAAGAAATGCATCGTTTTATCAGATTAAGATGAAGTACTTTAGCAATGAATTCAGACAATTTAAACTAGCATAATATTTAGAACTTACAAGTATAATACATCCTTGTTCTTACAAAAGCTTTACCAAATTAAAAGGGCTCATATATATGGATTGATTGCAATAGAGGGCACTTGGAATTTAAAACTGAAAATTGAAAGCTCAAGAACGTTATGCCTACAAACTATTACAAGAATGAATTTATACACGTACAAATAACTGTTCGGACTTCAAAATTTTATTTTGAATTCCGAAAAAGTAGGAAAATACGATAAGATTCTTATCGTCTTTGGTGTCTCATTTTTCAAAGGTGTCAGGATATAATTGTCCTTGAATTAATGTTTTTTCATAGCATTTTCTTTTGTTACAGGAATTATTGTCATTGCTATGTTTTTTGCAGGAATTATTGTCCTTCTTCAATCTTCTTTTTTCCTCTTTCTTTCGAAGTACATTCACGTAATTATTTTTGCAGGAGAAATAAATTATTTTGTTTTAAAGGGAGTCAAATAGAGGCTAATTGTATTCATCAACTCATAAAAGGTAACCCCGTGAAAGAATTGGATGAGGTTTAAATCCCAATAAAATTATAGATTTGTAAACATACAGATTAAAACTTTTGATAGAAAGGGTAACCCCGTGAAAGAGGAGACATCCATTAAATTTACTCACTGGGATTATATAAATATGTTTTATAAATTATTTGAGGTTCAAACCTTGAAATGAAACATACATAGATGATCAAGGAGTCGTTAAAAACGAACCTCCCACTTGGTTTCTTTTTTGGTGGAAAAGATTCTGCCCAGCTATGGATATCTTTGCTAAGGAGTTAAAAACTCTTATATCAACTTTCTCAAGTTATCATTCTTTGATAAAGGACAAAAATCTTAATTAGAATAAAATTTTGTCAATCATGTTTGAGGAATATTTTATTCCTTAGATTTAGAGATGGGAATTCTGCTTCATGTCGGGTGAAACAAGTATGAACATGAACCAGTAGTTAAAAACATACTAGATGATATCAAAAGGTACCAACAGCTTGCTGAAAGTGAGCGTGAAGAAAATGTTGATTTGGCCTTTGAAAATGTCATTAAAATGGCTGAATCAAGCTTAAAGGGTGAAACCCCAGAAAATTTGAAAAAATGACTTCGTAAAATGATATCTAAGAAGATTAATGATGCCTTCTCTTCATGAGAGGAAGGAATATCAATATCCTCAAGAAATAATATTTCAAATGACTTCTATAACAATGAAGATATGGAAACAAACATGGGATTCAAAATCTTTACCATGATGGCGAAAATGACGAATTCACGCAAGCATAATTACGTGAATTTACCTCAAAAGTAAGATGAAAAAAGAAGATTGAAGGACAATAATTCTTGCAAAAGACGTAGCAAAGACAATAATTCTTGCACCAAAAGAAAAATGCTTTGAGAAAGTAGAAATTCAAGGACAATTATATCCTAACACCTTTGAATTTGAAAAAGGAGGAACGAAGGATGATAAATATCTTATCATATTTTCCTACTTTTTTGGAATTCAAAATAAAATTTTGAAGTCTAAACAGTTCTTTGTTTGCATCTAAATTCATTGTAATAGTTTGTAGGGAGAAATTTATTTGAGCTTTTAATTTTCGGTTTTAAATTCCAAGTGCCCTCTTTAATTAATTCCTTGTACAAATAAATTCTTCATTTTCTTTTAATTGGCAAAGCTATTGCACTGAATAACAAGCGTGGATTATATTTGTAAGTTTTAAATTTCAGCATAATTAAATTATGCTAGATTAAATTGTTTGAATTCATTGCTAAAGTACTTAATCTTAATCTAATAAAATAGTCGAGTAAATTTATTTTATCTAGAAACTTTCTTCTCTGTTTGTATGGTTTGTCACCGAAGTCGTATGGATTAGAAAAAAAGAAAAAAAGAAAGTTGTATGGATGTCTTTTTGATGATCCGTTTGGCCTCATTTTCGAGTAAATTTACTGAAGTTTAAGAACGAGAAATGTGCGTCACGTGGGAAGACAGCCCAAGTCAAACTATCGAAGTTAAATAACAAGAAGAATAAATGCTGCTACTATTGTGATAGGAGAAACATTTTAAAGAGAGAAATTATAATGACAACGTGCCCAAAAGAGTAATACTTGTGCTTGCTGCTAAACCAAAGTAACACAAGCTCTAAAATAAGAAAATGTTGTTTTCCTAAGTTGCTCTCCTAAAAATGCTGCATAATTATATATATGCTAGTGAAGTAGTACAGGGGTTTGTATAGAGAATAGCATTGGAAATTTCTATGAAAGAACGTGTGATTTGTAAAGTTCCCTGCATTTATTAAGATCTTGGATTCATGAAATACTTCAGCTCCATATCTTGTGTTATACCTAAGCTGTTGATAATCTCTCTCTGCTATATTAGAGCTCAATTCGTACTTTGAAATTTACATTATATTCAAGCACCATATTATTTCAAAACTTTGACAACGGTAGTTTAGTAAACATTTACATGGTGGTTTAGTTTATATTTATATGCAAGCAGTCTACCTACATGTTCTGATTGCATTTTTTCTTTGTGGAAATGAATAATATATCCTGCATACCATTTATTATTGAATTCTTGAAACTAGTTTGTCGTATATTTTGCTGCAGATTAGGAGAAGCCGATAACTCAGAGAGAGACTTGGCCGTTAGGGCTGCTGCAGCTTCCATTTACTCAACTTGCAACTTCTTTTTATCATTGGAAAATCTACCATGTCCATAATCACTGACTATTTTAACAACATTATACCGAGATATTCAATGCAGTTTTAGCATTAGACTAATTCTTGTTTTTGCTTTCTCATATTGTTAAACTTCAGCAGTTTAGATCATCAAGTTTTGGATATATATTTTTCTCTCCTGTTTCGGCATAATGGCCGACATGAAATAGTTGAACTTGATTCTTGAAAATTTAATGAGAATAACTGGATTTGATTTTTCGTATTGATGTTTTATCTTGCATTTGAATCTTATAATAGTGTAATTGTTTTAAATATTGCATACAAAATATGCACCACAGTGAGATTATAGAGATGAAAATATTTAGAAATTACATACACAAGGAAAAACATATCATTTGAACATAATCAGGGTAAAAAGAAAAAGCCTACTATTTTACAAGAATTGTTATATATAACACTCCTACATCCCTTGCTAAGAGGATGATTGACAAGGTTTCTACAATATACAACTGAAGACCGCGTTCATGTGTAAGGGCGGAGAAAAGGAAAAACCGAAAAGCTGTTTATTCTGGAGTAGGGTTAAATTAAGTGTACGAGTAATGGGCAACAGGTTGGAAGATGAAGCATCTGCCACCTTGGCTAGTGAGCGATACTGCAGTTTCCCGCTCTCTGCGTTGTCCAATGTCTTTACCACATACCCGTCAATTTAAATTGGCGAAGCAGAACGAGTTATATAAATGTTCAGAAAATGAAGGAGAAAACAAGGAATACAAGAATTGGAAAAAGAAGATTCCAACAAAAACCAAGGGTATCCTGGTTACTTTATCTATTTCTTGCTCATTATTTTTCTTCTCGCCCTATAACCATGTGCTATTACTATAGACTATCAGTAAAATTGTTCTAGACAGACGGCAAAAGCTTAGAAAAAAAGGGGGACAGTATTTAGAAAGTGGATTACCATCCATTCAAGCACTGTGTGGTAACAATAGCTCGTTGGACGCTGAGGTGTTCTCTTGTTACTCCATAAATGCTAGCAACGTCACTCAATTAAACCTATCCTGAAGTATCAGAAATTTAAAAATTCTTTTTAATAAGAGAAATTTATTCTTTTTAATAAGAGAAATTTAAAAATTCTGCTTTTATCATCAATTAACATATTGCATTAATCCCAATAAGAGTAACAGTATTTCACGTCCTACAGCAGTTCGTGAAGATCAGAAGGTCACAAAGGTTTTGTTTGGCCAAAACCAATGATTTAACTTATGTTGCAATACATACATGAACAAATGATTGCTAGTACTGATTAGCATTACATAGATCGCCGTAAGAATTGATTCACTTCATATGCGTAACAATATGAGATCCTTCAAGAATTACCATTCTAGATATTTGTTGCATTCCGCCGCTACCAAAGGAATGTCCACGAGGCAATATCATTGCATCATCCATAAGTGCTCCTCTGTAAAAGGGAAATTTAACATGAAATACTTTTAACTTTAAAAATATTCTGTAGAAAACATTAAATATTGTAGTAGTAAATCACTATCAATACATGATACAAATTACACCATCTTTTCAAACATTAAAGACATAATTGAATAAAATGAAATTACAGTAACATACCACTGTAGACACAGTACGCTTCACCAAGCCTACAATGGGACCACCAACGCCTACCCCGGCTTTACGGCTGACCAACGCTATTCAATAGACATCCAGGCTAACAACAATTTCTCCCTTGACACGGTACCTATAACAATAAGACACTATAACCTCACTCTAGACACTTGTGACTCTAATACCAAAATTGGCTCAGGTACAGGGAATAGCTCGACAGTGATAGAAAATGATTGAAGTTAGAGAACACAAACTTTTGAAATGAAGAAATTTTTCAAACACTTTTCAAAATGATGAAGAAGAATTAAGTCGAGATCATGCATCTGTATTAGATTTCAATTCTCATGAACTTCAAATTGAACAAAAACTTCAAAATTGGACTATTCCAAAGGTAGATAAAAAATCTATCTATGAAATAGGAAAGGATTAATCCGTCCAAGTAAGTCTCCTTAGAGCTGTTCAGCATTCTATGTCAATAATTCTGCTGAAATTGAACGAGGTACTCCTCGTTTGGTTATCAATTATAAGCCTCTCAATAAAGCTCTTCAATGAATTAGATATCCATTGCCTTAAAAGAAAGATCTATTGAACAAGTTATTCAAAGCTGTCATTTTCTCAAAATTTAATATGAAGTCGGGATTATGGCAAATTCAAATTAAAGAAGAAGATATGTATAAAACTGCATTTAATATTCCTTTCGGTCAATACAAATGGAATTTTATGCCGTTTGGCCTCAAAAATACCCCTTCAGAATTTCGAATGAATGACATTTTCAAAACTTCATAATTGTTTACATTGATGATGTTCTTATATCATCAGAAAGTATAAAACAACATTTTAAGCATATCAATACATTTATTCACACCTTTCAAAAAAAATACATTTATTCACATTATTAAGAATAATGGTTTAGCAGTCTCTACTAAGAAAGTTATTATTTGTCAAACAAACATTAGGTTCCTTGTCATTTAGGAACCATTACTCCTATTCAAAGAAATCTAGATTTCACAGACAAATTTTCTGATTAAATCTTAGATAAAGCTAGTCTCTTAGGGTGTGTCAATTGTGTCTGACTTTATTAAAGAGCCCCTCTCTTCAAAAGACTACAAAAGAATATGGTCCATTGGAGTAATGAGCATACTTTAGCAGTACGACAAGTTAAAGATGCTATCAAAAGTATACCCAGTCCATCAATCTTTGACCCCACTACCTCTATTATTGTAGAAACCGATGCGTCAGATATAGGTTTTGCTGGAGTCTTGAAACAAATACCTGTCAAGTCTAGTCAAGAACAGCTAGTTAGATTTCATTATTGTGTTTGGACTGTCCCTCAAAGAAATTATTCTGCCATCAAAAAAGAAATTTTAGCAATCGTTTTATGTATTTTAAAATTTCAAGATGATTTAATCAATAAAGAATTTGTTTTAAAAACAAATTGCAAAGCATCAAAGGACGTATTAAAAAAAAAAGACGTAAAAAACCTTGTTTCAAAACAAATTTTCGCAAGATGACAAGCCATATATTATGCTTTGATTTCAAAATTCTATAT
>CAIGRT010047918.1:3305-20852 GCA_903798405.1 Fraxinus platypoda | reverse complement strand
ATATTTAAAAAAATGTCTTGTTACACCGGATTATTTTTATTGAGTTCCATAAATTTTGGCACCACGACTGCAGCTCATCGCGCGGCAACCAACGACTCGTTCTAACCTGTGAGGTATGAGAAAATAACATGGGTGAGTATATGGGAATACTCAATAGGATACGAATTAATCGTGCAATCCCGAATAAAAATATTAAATTCATGCGTCAAGAAAAATCATACCGTCATCATATCTTTAGAAAACTGGTAAGAGCTCAATACATATCATATCATATCTTTGATACCGAATGGCCATATCATACATGTCATAACATATCTTTAACTTTCATAAGTATAATAATCCATCAACGTGAAAGAAAATAATTTAAACGGGATAAAACAACTGCACCTCGATATCCTACCTTGATCGATAAAAGGATTGTTGGAAGAGAAGAAAAACAAGAAATTCACGTTCCCTAATCTTTAATTTCTACTTGCTACCACAATAATACGTATCTGTATTTTTTTTTTCTTCTTCTCGGGTAGCTAAAGATTATGTTTTTGTAAGGTATTTAAAATTGAAAAGGGGAAATTGAATTACAATCAAAATTACTACATTTCATAACCAAAAGACGCATGGCAGGCTATCCTCCCAATTCCCAAAATCAAAGCATCAAAATTGCTTCCTTTTCTATTCAACAATCACATCCTTATCATTTCCCAAATTCAAGGCAAATTAAAATAAATGCAATTGACACCTTTTCCATCATCTCAGCACACGTGTTGTCTCACTATTATCATTTTTTTTAAATACAAAATCCTTATCTAATAAAAATCAATTTACATCTTACCCTCAAACTTGCTACACGTGTCACTCAACTTAATTAATTAATAATTTAAGATAATAACTTTCGACTTCGATAACTTGGGCCTCGTTTATCAGAATTAACTTTTTCTCAAACCTGATATGCATGATTAATTACGAGCTATCCAACAAACTCAACAGTGATATATTTATCATTACTCTATCAATATTTAAATATTTTACCCAAATAAAATTGAATTTAGTAAATGTATCATTTTAGTCCCCCAACTATTCCAAAAATATATATAGCACATAGAATAATTAATTCTACTATATTATTATTATATTTTTTTTTTTGGACTCCCAAATAAAATTGAATTTAATAAATGTATCATTTTAGTCCCCCAACTATTCCAAAAATATATATAGCACATAGATTAATTAATTCTACTATATTATTATTTTTATTTTTTATTTTTTTTGGGACCTTACAAATGAAGGTGGAAAATTTTAGTTTTATTCTCATACATAATGCAGTATATAGTCATGTTTCTGTTATATTCAGCTTTTGGTGCAATTATATGAAATATTGATGTTTGTGCAGGAAATGAAAGATGCAGTCAAGAGAAGACTGATGCATATTAACAACTTGTGAGTCGGATCTTAAAATGTACTCTGGTGTCTGGTCTAATTGTGAATAGAATGAGAATGGTTCTTATAAGTGTATACCTGTTGAAAATTCACCCGTATGCCTCAGACTTGTACTATGGTAATAACATAAGATTGTGAAACAAATAAGTGGGGCATTGTAAAAAAGCTTCCTACTTTCTTATTCTCCATTTGACGTCTCTATGTCGTATGTTCAGTTCAGAATGTTCTCCTCTCTTACAGAGCTGTTATAGAATATGAGTGTACATAAGCATATTTTGTTGTGAATAAACGAAGGAAAATGAATTCTCTCTCTCTCGTTGTAATTCTTGTTTTTCTTTCCAATTCTAACTGTATAGTTACATTTGTGAATACTCTTTTTTAGGTTACGTTCATTAACAGCAAATTTTATATGAATTCTTTGCTGAATGTTCTATGGATACACGTTATTGAACAAATGACAACACTGTTAACTTGTTTTTTAACAGTCTTAATGTTGTTGACAACAGCATATTAAACATGTCGTTCATTAAATGTGTTACTGCTGGAATAGCTTGTGTAGGTATCACTGACAGAAGAAAAAGCAACTTTTTAATTCACAGGTGTTTGTGACATTGGCATATATCAATGTGAATTGTCCATGGAAGCACTCAACCATACACAATGGCTCTTGCAGGGTGGCTCGACTGCTTAGAGTGTAGGCAATCCCTGAGCAGTTGCTTCTCTAAAGCTGTCAAATAAAGGCCTGATAGATGTCAACATCATCGGGAATTGTCTCGATATCATGAGATTGCTGGTGGTTGTGGCTTGCATTTATAGGGATATATTGATGGAAAGAGCGATGACTACTACTCTACTAGTGTAACACCTTCGAATGCCTTTTCGTGATTAGGCTTTTGCTTAATTCTAGCATTGGATAAATGTGACCTTGCAGAGGAATAGGGAGTGCTAGAATATTGTGTTTTTTGTTTGCTATCATTTTTATCCACATTTCGTAGAATTCACAACTATCCATAATTATTACCTACTTATTAAATTCACATTCTATAAAACTCACAAAATCTCCACCACAAGTTTTGCTTAACTTGTAATCTCAGACTTGCCAACCATATGCATTATGTACTCAACATATTTGGTTGTACTAGTCAGAGTTGAACTGTCTATTGAACGTTATTCTGAAATATTTTATAAATGTTGTAAAAGTAATATTTGATATTAATTTATTGGGAGGATTTGACGAGTTTCAATCAAATTAAAGAAAATAAAATTTAGGATAAAAATTTAATAGAAAAACTCTTAAAACTCAACTTCTATGATTCAAAGTTTTTGTGACGATGAAATACTACAAATGAGCATCTTTTTTATACTACATTTGGTACATAAGAATTAATTGCTAGACCCTGTTTGTTCAGCATTAATTCTACATATTTAGAAAAATTCCAATCGTTGCTAGCCACCATTTTTGACTCTTTATCTCACAGCTGGGGCCCACATTTGAAAATAACAGTCTTTTTTTTTTCTACTTTCCACCTGAATAATGTGCTCCAAACAGGGGCCTAATGAATTTAAACACTCATTAATATTCTTAGATACATGAATAGAAATAAATTCATCTATAATAATTCTAGATTCATTTAGATCAAAATTCATCAAGTCAAGATTCATTGAGTCTAGATTAATGTGAATGTTAATTAATTGAGAATTAATAACACGAAATTTATATATAACAAGGATTTTGTAATATTTATTACATGTTAAAAAAGAAATAATTGAATTATAGTATGGTTAAAATCGTCCAAAAAAATGATGTTGTAATATTTAATATTATAGATTGTACGATTATGCACGGTCTTTCCAATCACTAGAATAATGGTGATTTCTCCATTACAAATATATAATATTATTATTGACGAATCACAAATGAATCCATTATATGAAAAAATGTAAGAAAATTTAATTAATAGAAATACATGACCTCCAATGAACTGTCCCTATCCACGTGGCACGACAAGATTGGCGTAATTATGCATGTCCAATACTACTGAATGACGACATCATATGCATATATATATTCTGAAAGTCTCATGTGTGTGCTTAAATTGAGCTTGCAGATCCTATGGGTGGATGGCTCGCTCGTCTGGAAGTTCTTGCACAATGGGTGTTCCATAGTCCGTCTGTTTCAAACTTTAATTCAGAAATCATATTTCTAAAATTTATCGATAATAGGATAATAAATAAGGTGTAGATATATTTACATCATTTTATATTTTTGGCAAAAATAGCGCACTTATACTAAAATACTGCTTGACATTACACACACACACACACACACAATTAATATAGCTGAGGTAAACAAGGTTAGTGACCTATAATGTAAACCAGAGTGTAACCCATGATGTAAATGTAACATGGTTGTTAATATAATTTCATGTAACATAAAACATTAGTATCAATTTGGCACATGTATAATCTAGTTTGATAATATTAATTGACAATTCACATTCATTTATTTCAAAAACTGTTTTTTAAATCAATGGCTCGAATTTTGACGACGCCAACATTGTCAACTATTATTGTCAAGTATGATTGTGCAAATAGTACAATTGATAAATGAAAGGAAAAGTTTGGACATGAAAAAAAAAATTTAAATACTAATAGTACACTACATTAGTCTAACCTCAATAGCTATTTATTTTTCGCTTTAAATTAATATATGTACAAACAATTTTGAAAATGAAAATTTGATTTTTCATTAACCCCGTTTACAAATTTTAGATTATGTTAGTTACATTATGAAATAATTTTATAATAAATTTTATTTCAATTTTTATAAAATATAATGGCAAATATGGACTCATGAGCGATTCGTTGACTAGTCCCATCAACAAGTGAGTCGATGGAGATGAACCAAGTCACTTTTTTTACGACGAGACTTGTCACATCAACAAGTGAGTCCATGTGGATGAATCAAGTCATTTTTTACCACAACGAGAGACGAGTCAGCTCGTGTTATGGACTGAGTAAAGCCCCGTGGGTCGACAGGCCGAGTAACAACCCTAGCTGGATGAGTTGGGTTGAGTCCTACCCGTATCAACATTAAACACCTCCATTTTCTTACCTTCTTTATTCACACACAAAGTGTTTTGTGTATTTGTTGTATGTATGTTTCTCATTCTTTCTTATCATCTACCAAACCCTTGTGGAGTTAATTAAATGACTGCTCACTCACATTTGGACATGATTACTACTTGCTCACTCAAGAATAAAAGGTAAATGACTGCTCACTCATTTTTGTATAAAGTTATCCATCCATCACTCCATCCACCCACTTAGACAAAAAATTACAGGTGGCGGATGGAAATCCTACGTGGCCATTAACGGTGTTAAAAATTGACACATGGACAGAACACATTCCAGCAAACACGTTTTTTCTCTTAAAAATTGGAATAATCGTTCATCCCCACCATCACCTCCACCTCCACCTCCATCGCCACCGCCTTATCACAGTATAGTGTTGAATAAGAAACCTCTATCAATTCCAAATAGATAACTCCATCATCCAGGTCGAGAGTATACAACAANCCTCCACCTCCACCTCCACCGCCACCGCCTTATCACAGTATAGTGTTGAATAAGAAACCTCTATCAATTCCAAATAGATAACTCCATCATCCAGGTCGAGAGTATACAACAAACACAAAACAGGAAACCTCTTTTTCGCCCAATAATTCAAGGAAAAACTCACCGACATAGTCTCCCATGAAGAGGTAATTGGTGTCTGGAGCGTTGCCGCCTATTCTGAATAGCTCGATCAGATCATAGAACTGGCCATGATTGTCACCGCAGACAGTAACGGGGCATTTCACCGGCTGCACATTCCATTCCTCCACCAGAATCGCCCGCGCCTGATCGCACAGAGTTTTCACCTCCACCTCTGACATCGGTTTGCACTCCATCAATTGTTCTATTTGCCTGTCCAAATCCCCGTGGCCCGGCATTTTCCAATAATTTCTAGAAATTTAAACCGAAAAATATATACCAAACCGCAATAATTTTATGCCAGGCATTTTCCAATAATTTTATTTCATATATGTTCATACTATACATACACATATACCAAACAGCAAGATCTATATCGGTATGCAGAAATTAAAGAAAGAAATAGTGGGAAACGAAAATAAAATGAGCCTGCAATTCTCCCTATATCTCTCTATTTTAACACACAGATGTGAGTGTGTTTGTGCGTGAGAGATTGGGTGTATTTTTGGTGCTTCTTCTGTATCCTCTTTCAACACCTCTTTGGAGTGTAAAATAAAGGATTTTTTGTCCATGTGTCAATTTTCAACGGCCACGTAGGATTGACTATGCCACGTGTAATTTTTTATCTAGGTGGATGGATAGAATTAACATGAGTAAAGGATGGATAACTTTGTATAAAAATGAGTGAGCAGTCCATCTTTTTTTTTTTTTTTTATGAGTGAGCAGAATCCATGTCCAAATGTGAGTGAGCAGTGATTTAATTAACTCACCCTTGTGAGATGTGATTTGGCTACTCGTTTCTCTCAAAATCTTTTCAATTCTCTGAATCCTCTTTTTAGAGTAATCCGAAAGCAAGGAAAAAGAAAGAAACTTTTTTTAATTCCCCATCTTTTTGTTGATGTTTTTCTTAATGTTAAATATTGTTTTTTGTAGATCATACGTTTATTGCGTCATTCTCTTCTTGTTTCGTATTGCCTTTCTTTGATTTGTAGCACTTTCTTCTACTGATTGAATTTTTCTCTTGGGCTTAGTTTTCAGAGAATTTTATTTCAAACCTAATTATTATACACGGTGAAGTCTTTCCCATTAAGGGATGAGATTAAATGCTCATTTGTCAGATTAATGAGAAAAGAGAAAACGCTGTTCTTGAATTTCAAGTTGGTTTGGTTTTAGGGTTTTAATTTCATAAGATAATTCAGTATTTTTGCCATCCCAGCTTTGCAATAAGCATTGTATTTTGACCTTAGTGAAAACTGGTAGATGTATAAGGGCAGGTCTCCAAATCATGGTAATGGAAGTTTACTGCCTCCGTTAGGACGGTACTCTGTTTTTACACCACATGTTAATGGTTATAATGGGAAATTTGAGCCATCTGGATCAACAAATTTGCCTCCATTAGGACCTAGTAGTTCGGCAGAGTTAGGTCATTTTGGCATGGGATGTCATCGGATTCGTGCAGATTTAGTCACGATGTTAACAGAACGCCTGACGAATCATCTAAGAATTTGGGCAACTGACGTGCTTGCTTGGAGATATTTCCCTTCCCGATGATATTAGTTTTTTAGTGATCTAGGTGTTGTGGGTGGATTGGATGGACCCTTGTTTTCCGATGAGACCGAGGAGGACTTGCTTTCAATGTAACTTGATACGGATAACTTCAATTCTGTCTGCAACTTCATTCCAAATGGAAGAATCAATCAGACCTGAGATGCTCTTGCCGGATTCGGAAGAACCCTCTTCAGCCGAGCCTATGAAAGCCATATCTGCAGCTTAGCGTGCTCTCTTCTAAAGTGTGCAAAGAGGTGAGATTTCTAAGTCAGCCTATTAACATATTTCCTGGAGTATGTTAGTTCTTTAAGCTTTGGTTTCTATTTTGACCTAGTAGTTAATTGATTGAATGATTACTTCTGTGTACTACGTTTGGGGCTTCCATAAATGAAATAGTGATGGAAATTCTGAATGTATTTGTACTTGCACAGTATTTTGCATGCTGGAATCTAATTCTTCTTTCTTTTTCTTATATATTCCTCGTTTTCAATGGAAGTTGTGAAGTGTTAGGTGGTAGATAATTGATACATTTCGTGATATTATAGTTCCTTCCTAATTGCACTGGTAGTTTTCTTCTTTTACCTTCTGACAGTGATATTTTTTATATGGTAAATTTACACATTTTTCCTTCTTGTTGAACTGCTTCTTTTCCTAAAATTGCATTTCCTTTTCTTTGATCCACTGTACGTATCTGCTTTATTTATACAAGGAATTGCTTGTTTCTGCAATTTTTAGTGTTGCAGAAATTTTGTGTGCTGAATATAATATGTTAGTGTGTGTATTTATAATTTGGGCTATTTTGCACAGACTATATATTGTGTTTCAATCAAATTTTGATAGCAATAGAATTTCTGGTCTTCTATTCATTGGACATAGGAATCCCTGCCATCTTATGAGTTGTTGGTTTAACTAAAATAATTTGGTATGATGTTGCAAACTTTCAATAATCAATTATCTGAATGGTTTAGCTGTAAGTCGAAGTTTTCAATTATCCAAATGCTGCTTTCTTTCAGAAATTCATCCTGCACAATTATAACCAGAAAACTCTGAATGTAGAATGATATGTTAAAGCACAAATGTCGAGTTAAGATATCATTAAGCAGAGGGACAGCATGGTACGAGCTGGATGTAAGAATATGAGAAATCTTAAAAGAACAGATACTAATACATACAAACATTAGAATAACTTGAGGTTCTTTCTATGCTTAGAATGTTGAAGTTCTTGAGTGCATATGTATAGGTTGCATTTCCCTTATTAGAAAGAAAAAAAAATCAAAGTGTGATTGAAGTCAATAAAAATAATGGTAAATGCTCTTAATAAGAATAGTAAATCCGACGATCTTCTCATAAATATGGCAAATCTTACTAATATCACATGGGCATGTATTTTTCTGCAAAATGAATGAGGATGTAAACGACTGACAATCACAATACAATTTAAAAATTCACCAAATCAACAAGTAGAAGAGAGAAAAATAAGAATGGGAGATAGAGGAAATCTCGTAATTTTGTTCAATATCAAATTTTAAGTAAAAACAGGTTAACCAAAGCTGATTTAAGTAGGAAACTTAAAGAAAGCTATTTTAAGTATGCAACTAAGCAAGGAAATTAACTTAATTAACCCAAACTAGAATTTAAGATATCCTAATTAATTGAATTTCTTTTACGTCACGTATAGACTTCAAATGCTACATCCTTCTGTTGAAAAGAATCAACTCCGGCAATTTATACTCCGGATAGTCATCCAATAATTTTGAATTCAGTTGGCGAAATTCCGCTTTAGTAATTCAAGTGGATTGCTAGGAGGACGATTTCTGGATGAAGGCTTGGTTTGGGAATGAGCTTGGGTGGTGGCTACTTTGAAGCATTGTTTTAAAGAATGACCTAGCTCATTCAATTAATTAAGAAACTTGATAAATTGGGTAGCACTCTGGGTTAATTGAATTAATCAAACTGGCTTGCAAGTGGCATGGTCAAAACCTTGTCAAATTCGTGGTTTTGTAATTAATCGGTGATCGGGCAAGCGATCCACCCTCAACCTGGTTTTAATAAACAAATGCTGGAGGTTAAGGGTAGAGACTTGATCCTTTTACCTTTAAGATGAAAAGGAAGCTCTTAGCCACTAAGCCATATAATATTATTGATAATCTCACCTAGTGAATTAAATAATTATAGTTTCGTTTTTACATTCAACTACTTCCTAAGAAATATTGGTTTTCAAATATTTTAATAAATATTCAATCACCCATCGGTTCAACCCCTAATCCACCAATCTAACTATTGGCCCGGTGATCTGATGCTTTGTCTGTTTTGATAGTTGGGATGGGTTTGAAAACTATGAGTCAAAATACCTTTTCGTGCGTGTAGTTGGTTAGAGAAATTCTTCAAGCTCTAACAATGGCAGTTTACACTAACTAAAGTGCTAACTAAGTTTAAACAAACCTAATTTAAGTAGGTAACTAACTAAGCAAATAAACTTAATTTGAACAAAAATTGAAATTAAAGGAATCCTCATTAATTTTATTACTTTTACACTTCATGGAGACTTTAAATGCTGCATCAGGATGTCTGTCAGAAAAGGAAATGTATGTAGCCAATAGTTCTAGCCGACTAAATAAGAAGTAGCTAGACTTTATTGAAAAAGTTAAGTTCCTTTACATTTTGCATTAGCATGAGTGCATCTTTCTGTTACAAGCTATGTGAGGGAAGTGTTGATCTTTTTTCTGAAAAAAAGAATTAAGTACTATTTTGGACAAAATTATGTGCATATGAGATACATTACATAGAATGTCGAGGGTTGTATGTAGCCAATAGTTCTAGTCGATTAATATGAGAAGTAGCTAGAAATTATTGAAAAAGTTAAGTTCTTTTACATTTTGTATTAGTATGAGTTCATCTTGCTGTTACAAGCTATGTGCGGGAAGTGTTGAACGATTTTCTTTTATGTACTATTTTGGACAAAATTATGTGCATATGATTACATAGAATGTCCAAGGGTTGTGAGCACCTAGAGATGGCAACATCTCATAAATAGCAATTCTAACTGCTTATAGGTATTCTTTTTGTGGATGGGTGGGAAAAATTTTGTGTCCTAATGTGGAGGGAAGATAATGCCATAATGGTGTTATCCATCTATAGCTGCTGCTTGTTTGTTCATACGTGTGACATTTTCTTTTAAGATCATCACATTGGGAAACCTCTTAGATGTCGTTTCCTTATTGAACTGCGTCGTTTTATCATGCCTTAATGGACTTGAATAATTGGCATAGATTTGATTTTGCATTTCCTGTGGATTTATAAATAAAGGTTCGCATTTAGTAAGATAAGAACTTTATGTACTTGATAATGATTGTTTAGCTATCATGTGTAATAATAGGTAGTTTCAAGTTTGATTCTATATTTTAATTCATAGGTTGATGAATATAGATGTCCGATATCTATCTATAAAAACTTTATGTACTTGATAATGATTGTTTAGCTATCATGTGTAATAATAGGTAGTTTCAAGTTTGATTCTATATTTTAATTCATAGGTTGATGAATATAGATGTCCGATATCTATCTATCTATCTATCTATCTATCTATTACAACGTCATATTTCTAGTTGCCCCTTAACTAAAGGTGGGCATCTTGACGGCGAAACCTCATGCGCAAACTGACTTGTGTTCTAGAAAATAAAATAAAAAATTCATTTAACCTAATAAGTAATAACATACAACTCTCTCTCTCTCTCTCTCTCACACACACACACACACACCCACTCTCGTACAGACACACATCAATTCATTCCCCTCTGTTGCTTGTTTTTACCAAAAAATCTCCCTCACATTTCTAATGGTGCCACCCACCGCCTCCCCCGCTCTCCGTAGGGTGACCTTGGCACGTCGCAGTCGCAATCGCACCGCACGTTTCTCTCTTTTGCGCAAATCGTTTAAGCTTTCATGGTAATTTCTTAACTTTTGTATTTTAATTTTAGGGTTAATTTCTGAATTTTAGGTTTTCTAATTTCTGGATTTTAGTTTTAGTTTCTGAACTCGTGTATTTTAGTTTATATTTTATACAATTAGATTTAATTTCTGAACTTTAATTTATATAATTTCATAGTTATGTCACGTCTTTTTTTTTCTTTTACCCATCTAGATTTTCTCTTCATTCTTTCTTTTATTTTTACCATATCTGCTAAATCGATTGTGCTTTTAACAAGCTGGATTTCCCTTTTCCCCCCCTTTTTTTTTTGGCTGAATTGCTGACAAGGAGGCTTAAAACAAAATCTACTCTAATTTGGGCCCAATTGCAACCGATTTAAGCAATCAGAACTGACCCAAGTTTTTCCCATTTCGCTTTAAGAGTCAGTTAGGGTCAGGTCAGTTTGAAATATTAAAGCTGAACCAACTCGACCCATGCCCACCCCTATGCTTAACGAGTGCATATACTACAAAGCATATTGATTATGTGCTGCATATTTTGTTTGTTTCACAATTGAAGTAAATAAAGTGTTGCTTCCTCTGTCCCACTGTAATTGTCACAGTTCACATTTGTAATTGAAAATACTAAATGAAACAGCATAAAAAGTTAACTTGTTCCTGGAAAGTTGACTGTAATTTCACTAGTGATGGGTGATGTGGGAATGTGGCCATGTTGATCTCTTTTTTAATCTCTTTGGGCTGAAAAACTAACGGCCTGGGACTTCATGAAGCCACTTTCTCAACTGTTTTTCCATTTGTTTGCTGCTCTTCATATTTCTTCTAATGTAAGCCCTTGTTTGACACCCATTTTATGGAAGAATTTGATTTGGAATAGTGATTGATGGAAGAATGTGTGGTTAAAAAGTAAGGAGAATTTTTGGGTTTATGTGTTATTTTATTTTATTGATAGAATGTGTGGTTGAAATGAAAAAAGAGAAAAAAAATGAGAATGAGAATGAAAAAAAAAATGGGTGTCAAACGGGATGCAAATTACACCAAAACCTCCTCTTCCGTCAATCCACCATCACAACCACTAAAGGCTTTTGGATGTCAAACAAGGGCTAAATATTCTGTAAGCTCTCTCTTTTCTTTCTTTTTTCCCTTCATTTTGGTAACTAATTATCTGCCTACGTACATATGCTCTGGGAATGGGTATTAAAGAGTCATTTGTTGCTGGTGTAAAATGTGGTGCTCTAAGGGGTAAGCATCATTAGATCACAATCTAACATTTATAAACACTAGAATTTGAGATGATGGATCTGTTTTCTCTAATTAATGTAAGATTTTAATGGAGTTCAAATTAGCTGCAAGTGAAATAAAGAAAGCAGCCTGCCTTAGGTGTAAAATTTGCTGTAGGAAAGTTTTCTTGAATGAGTTTTTTGTAATCATGTCTAGAAACAACCTCGCCACCAGATGCTAACAGATCAGAGCTTATTGCTGGAGATGACTTGGTTAGAGGAATCTGTGGGAGAAGGTTTTTGAACGAGGCTATGGTCGATTAGAGTGAACAGTGGAGGATCCCCTTGGCTATGTCCCTGTTTAGGGAGGGCCTACCCTGCTGGACTGGGCAGAAATGCCCAGCCCATGTGCTAACACCTATTAACCCACAGCCCTAAGCCCATTGAAAAATGCCCAAAAGTCACAAATTAAACCCTTATTTCCCCCAAATTTCTGCAGACAGACCAGAGTCACACTCCAATTTCCCTTCATCAAATTTTCCTTCTATGTTAGCAGCCTCTTTAATCAATTTCTGACCCCAGTCCACACATAACATAATTCCTTTGCGGAAAATTTACACACATTTCCCAATTTACTCAATTTTTTTATTGTCTAGGTTTCTCAAATAAACTCCCTTTTGGTTTCTTGTTAAAATTCAGGAATTTTTCTCTTTTTTATACTTTTAAGATTGACCCAAGAATTTTGAAGTATAGCTGTCACTTATTCTTGTATGTTGTGAGAAAAATATTTTTTGTGTTTTTTTAAGTAGTATTTGTAAGTTACTTGTGTCTCCATTTTAATTTTAATCTCAGTTTCAACAATCCCGTTTCATTTCATTAGAATCTGTGATAACAGAAGACTGTTTTCTTGTATAAATGATATGGGCAGTGGGCTTATTTTGGTAGAAGCTATTGTATAGAATAATAGGTGTAACAGAATGTTAATATTTTTTCGAACTTTGACAAATAAGACAGATTAGTGCAATTGTGATGGACTATTAGTAAGTTTATGTCCAGTCTGTTCAGTTGAGTTAATTCGTGTTAATGCATTACATTGGTGGTAAAATTTATTAGAATTGTATTACATTGTCGGTTCAATTGCATAGCATTAGCGCACATAAGCAATGCCCTCACTAGAATAATTTCCTGGTTGTCCCTGAGAGTGGAGCCAAGGAGCTAAGTTATGGAAGCTACAGAGTCTAAGGACATGATAAAGCTATGTGGTGAATGTGAATAGGCTTAAAATGAGTGCTGCATAGAAACGTAGTTAACCCAACTGTTGTTGCCAAAACATGATTGACGCAGTTTTTTTTTCCCAACTGAGTTACACTTGGGTGAAACGTCTCTGTAAATAATATGGAATAATTCTAAAACATGGTCAATGAAAAGTTTGATTTTACCATTTGTATCATTTTGTATCTATTATGGCTTGCAAACACAATCATATATATTTCTATAAATAATAACATGTGACGTATTATTTTATCATTTTATTTGGTAAAAATTACTACTTATACTATCTATAACTTATTTTTCATGATATTTTTCATAATATATATAATTTGAAAGAATTATGTTATACAAAAAAGTACATGGTTTTTTCATATTTTATAATATTTACATACTATATATTTTATGAAAATATTCGTGTGAATCTTAGGAATAAAAAATATTTTATTGTAAATATGTGGTGCAACTTATAACTAATCTGTTGAAAAATGACCTGATGACCAGCTACTTAGCTGAGTATATGGCTAGACAGGGTCTATTAACTATGTGCCATCCTGAACTTGCAATAAAATCATAGAAGAATAATGTTCAATTTTTAATTGGTACTGACTAATCTCCACTCAATTGTACTGCTGCTTGCTTTTGCTTTTGCTTCTCTCTCTCTGGCTTTTCGCATGTCTTTTGGCTATTTTAGCATCTGTTCGTTTCTTGCTTAGAGCTTTGTTGCGAGAATGATAGTATCTTGTGAATCTTTTTTGTTATCTCAAGTTTGTATCTTTGGGCTAAATAGGCAATCAGCCACAAGGTCAATCAAAAGGAAGATGAGGTGTATAGCTAAGCTTGAAAGAAAAATCCAGGCTTCGCAAACAGAAGAAGTGTTCTTGTCTGCATTGTTGCCCCTGTTGCAGGTGATGTTGACAATTCTTGTGTAAAATCCTGATAAAGATAATAAGAAAATGAAATGAAAATCACCTCCTCCTGTTTGGATTTACTCCAGTGGTGAGCAGTTGTTTTTCAGTGGATAGTCACTTGATGTTTTGTATTATAAACACAACAATACGGCATAAGGGAAAAGATGTATTTTATAGGTCATAGTGCTTGGTCATAAGGACTGATTTTTCTACTTTCTCTTGCTTTTCCCCCTTCTTTCAATTTACTATTTTGTACCTATACTTATATATACAAGAATGATATTATGTACTGATCTATTCTTTGCTTCTCCCTAACAGAGGGATACAGATGACCTTACTGCTCAAAACTGTGAACTCGAGTGGCAGTTGCAAACATTGGAACTACAAGTGCACTTAACAGATGGTAAGAGTCCACCCTTAGCTACCTTTGCATGAAGGTTTTGGTCCCATTTTTTCCATCTTTACCACTTTTTGGCCTATCAAAAAAATAAAGAAAAAAAGAACAGAAAAATTGAAAGTAAATGGTGCAGACTTGAGATGACACCGTCCTCAGAGTATAGAACTAGACTGTTTCTACTTTCACGTGTTGAATATATAGAACTCATTTGAACATTTTAACTAAAAGTAGATAAGCCTATGCGTGTTGGTGATACCTACTGCAGCTTTCTAACTGTGCTGCAGGTAAAAAACTGTGTTTTCGAATATCCTGTGGTTAAACTATAAACGTGCGGACACGATTTTATACTAGGCCAAATTACTAAATGGTAGATTTAGCCCTTGTTTGAGTCCCATTTTATCAAAAATTCATTTTTTCAAAACTCATTTTCAACTACACAATCTCCAATAAATAATTTTACACACAAATCAATAACATTTTTTTATTTTTTAACCATACATTCTCTAAGAAACACTATTCCAAAATACATTTCTTCCTGAAGATGAGGCTCAAACAAGGGCTTAGATTATTTACTGGTGAATCATCTTTCTCGAAGTGATGTTGAAATCATTCAATAGGTGAACGGTTTATAGTTTGCCGCATTCAATGCAACAGAATTCACTTCTTAGCCTTTCTCTGGAACTTTCATGGTTTTTTTGTTCGGTAGACTCAAGAAAGTGCTAAATGATATTTTCTACTCTTTTCTCTTTTTTTTTTCCCTAAAAACATAGCACTGAATGAAGCACTACAGGAAGAGATCCGATGTGCTAGAATGCAGATAGGTCAAACAATTGCAAATGGTGGACCTATAACAAATTTTCCTGCATCTTATGGAGGTATCCAGGAAGATTATCCTACCAGCAATGCTATGAATGTAGCGGTTCAACAATTTCAACAGCTCCAGATACATCCTCAGAATCAGGAGCAACGATCTTCCATGCAGCCACAGGCTCAAGCCGGAGACATGAATCTAAGTTCTGTGCCATCTCCCATCCAAGGACACAATGCTTCTCCAGGCACATCATCAGAGGATTAGAATTTGGAACCTGTAGATGCATCGGCTGTTGGATGGTTATTATTAGGTCCAGAATCTTGCTGGTTGTAGTTTAGCTTGGTTTGAGCTTTTGGTTAGTATGTTTATGTACATCAAACATAACATGGCTCCGTGTGCATTCTATTGACTTTTAGTTTATTATATATCCCAGTATCGTCCTCTTGAGGATTGTTTTTCCTAAACTTTTTGGTAAATGTTAAAAGAAAGCATACTTGGGTAATGTTTTGCATTGTTCAGACATTTTGCCTCGTGTTTTCCTCAGTTGCCTTTCGTAATCCTAGATCCTCAACTAACTAATATAATCCATGGCCACGCAGAGACGACAAAATAAACGTGCTTTTAGTTTTGTAATCTATTCAATTATTGTCGAGTCTAGCTTACTCAGCATAGCATACAAAACGTCTCGATGAAAGAAACAAAAATAAACTTGATCAATCTTACGAGTGAAGATCAACTCGACTCCAACAATCCCAGTCCTCTTTTTTTTTTTTTTTTTTTTTTTTTTTTTTTTTTTACCTTTTATTTTCTAGTTTCTTTTTTTTTTTTTTTTTTTTTTCACAGTTGCATCACCATTAATTTTCGAGCTACTATAGGAGGTATTGCTATTTCCCAGTCCCCTCTATGATCTTCACTTTTGCCCTTATAATTTTTTATTTGTCAATAATACACTTCTTAATTACATTTGTTTTGTATTAATAACATTAGTTTGGTTTTGTAGCATTATTACTCTTAACTATTAAAATAGATAGAAAATTGAAACAAAAATGTATAAAATAAAATTACTTTTGATGAGACTAAATTGTCAAAAGTAAATATTTTCACAATAACACTTTTAACAAATATTTGCTGAAGCAATTATATTAGAGATTTTCAATTTTTTTAAATTCATGTAATGATCTTCACAATTTGATTGATAACATACTTTTGGGCAATGTTTCATTTGCTTCAAACCTTTGAATCCTTTAAGAACTTTCATGTCATGTGTATGTCACTACCAAGTAAAACATAAAAATAGGTAGTTACTATATCCATAAGACGCTTGTCGAGCCTTTATGATATAATAAAACAAATTAAAAATTTAAATGTAAGTGTCTATAATGTTCAGTACGAGAGAATATGTTCTCTCATAATCGATTCCAGGTTTTTGTAAGAAAACTTTTTGCTATAAATCCCCAAAACATAAAACATTAAACATTGTTCACATTCTTCTTTACAAAGACCCACTTGTATCCTACATGAATTACATTTTTTGGAATTTGATCTACAGGTCGATACATTTGTGTTTTTCTAAGCTTCTTTCAATTTAACCAATCATCTCAATGTCAGTATCCTCATTTTATATATATGATATTGAGAGTCAAGTTAAAGGCAAAAGATATTGTTTATGACAATATTATTTTGTTCTCATAATTTATGAGATAATGAATAAGATTTGTACAAAAATAGTGGTGTCAGAATTCATACAGATAACACTTGTCAATTTTCTATTGGACAATGGCAAAAACAAAAGAAAAAATGACCAAACAGATGCTGCCATCTGTAAAAGTTCTGGCAACAATTTTCTGTGCAAGGGAAATTGCGAATAAATAATTTATAGAATCATATTACGAAATCATTGCTTTTTTAGCATAATCATATCTCCTCATCTTCCTCTCTCACGCAATCACGCAGATTAATTTGAGTGGGTAGGGTAGGGGGTAAGAAGGTTACGTCCCCTTGGAGTGTAAACAGATTAGCAGTTAATAGATCCTTGCACGAAATTTTCCGACGAAAAATCGATCTAGATATGAAAATTGAGAAATTTTGGAGCTTCTTTTCGTTTTATTTTAGACATTTGATGTACTCTTTTCCTTAGATTTTGGACTAATTATCCATTATTCACAGACTTCAGGTAGAGTGTGTAAGAAATATTGGGTCTAACTCCACCTAATAAAACCGGCTTATTAGGGGAGGCTTGCCCCCACCTTATTAAGTGGATCATTTATATTTTTCCAA
>CAIGRT010047907.1:0-10885 GCA_903798405.1 Fraxinus platypoda | reverse complement strand
GTTTCACATTCGTGCTTGCTGGCACAACAAGGAACTGTCATGATGCAAGAATCTTGTCTAGGTTTATACACAACCCCGATAGAGACTTCCCGAAACCGACTTTTAGAAAATATTATCTGGTTGACTCGGGGTTCGTGCATCGACCTGGGTACATGGCGCCATATAAGGGTTCAGATATATTGTACCACTTTCAGGAATTTTACGACGGGGCGACCGGTCGCAGGCAGAACTTTCAAAATGCACAGGAAAAGTTTAATTTCTGGTACTCGTCGTGTAGGAACGTAATCGAACGTGCGTTCGGCGTGTGGAAAAGTCGTTGGAAAATACTCGATCGGATGCCAAGTTATAATTTTAAAGTGCAAACAACTGTTGTAATTGCAACGATGGGATTTCACAACTTCCTTCGATGAGCAGGTATGGTGGATGAAGCATTTACTAGAGCGGAGACAGACCCCGACGCAACGGAGGTGGACCTCCCAGACGAACGGGACCAAGTTGCAGCCAAAATGCATGCACCAAAAACCCAACAAAATGAGAGGGATATGTTCCGAGATTACTTAGCACATCAAGTTTGAAATTTATTTTTTATTTGTAATTTGAATACTGTGGGGGACACGAAGTAATTACCGAAAAATTAGCGATGTCGTTGTGTGGTGCTATTTTCGTGTCAGGAAGATGCAACGAAAATATGAGAACAATATTTCCATTTGTCACGTGAATAAAAATTGTTGTGAAATAAAGAAAAAAACAACGTTCAGAAAGAATACAAATGCAAATCCAAAAATTTGACCCGATGGGACCCATGCTTGAACTTTTGATGTGAAATAGTCAAAATGGGCTGCACAATCAATTGTCACATTTGTTGGGACAAAGGGCATTTATGAAATGTTGCTCCATTTTTTTACCTTCACCATTATTCAACACTGTAGATGATAATGACAGGAAAATCAATTCTTGAAAAGCAAGAATCCCTCCCAGACACCCGCGTAATATTGCAATCTTCAAGTTGCAAATATATAATGAGTGATGCTACAGGTACATAATGCGGTGTTCATAACGGTGTCCACCCCCTCACATGGAGGGGGACCCATTTCGAATAAAATATAATATTTCATATATAATAACATGCAATCATATAGTAGATGTATATATTAGATACAAATAATATTATGATCAACATGAATAGTGATGGACCCCCATATTCACCTTATTTAAATTTCATATAAGAATTTAGTCACAACTTTCGGTAGTAAAGGTCAATGACCAATTTATAAAGCAGAGAACAAGCATTATATGTGAATTATTTGGATTGATAAATCTTTTGATTCTTCATTGAATGTCAATTCAAATACTCAAAAAAAATTTACATCATCGTTGATTCGAAATGGCCTGATCATTCAGTCAAATAATAAAATCAAATTGAACTTTTGATTTTAATAAATGATGTGCTTCAATTATACTAATATTAATGAAATGTACTAATTAAAACACACATTTTAAAAACTTTGTAAGTTTTGTTTTTAAATTTAGTGGAGAACGAACTACTAAAAATAGTAAAATTTCTCTCTCCCTTGTTACTATCTTGAGACTTTGATTTGGTTTGAATAATTCAATGTTATATTAATATTAATTTTTTTATTATTTTCTTTCTCCTTTAGGTAGTCATGATAATTTTTACTAGATAATTGACGTACTTAAGGTATCAAAAGTAAGTGACAGAAAGAAAATTTCTATTTTCGTTTACTTCCATAATGAAATTTAATATTTAAATCCTTTAAGGATATTTAGATCCTTGTATAATGTTTCTCGAGGAACACTGACATAATCTTTAAAGATATTAAAATATTAATTATTATACAATTATACTTCTTCATGAGTTAAATTACAAAGGCAGTGCAAGAATTACTTTCAGAAGATGGTCTTATTGCTCCAGCTATTAGCTAATTTATAGATTACAAAGAAGATTCTAGATTATACAGATGGAGGTCGATCCATGAAATGTGGGTGATGCTGGGAATCTATTTACAACAAGAAATGTGTAGCTGAATTCAGGTGTAACAGAATAATGGCTGCAAGGACAATCCGTTAGCTGCCAGCTGCTGATCTGAGGTGGATGCTGAGGTGTATTGATGATGTGTAATTTGTAAGTTGAATTAATTTTTCACACCCTCCCTCAAGCTAGATGGTACTGAGGTAACACACAGCTTGTCCTTCAAGAAATTGAACCTAGAGTGAGTGAGATCCTTAGTCAACAGGTCGACAATTTGATCAGATGATGGCACATATCTGACTTCCAATTCTTTTGCAAGAATTTTATCTCTTATGAAATGAATATCCAGCTCAATGTGCTTTGTTCTAGCATGGTAAACTGGATTGGCAGCTAAAGCTCCTGCACTTAAATTGTCATACCACAAGGTTGGAGTTGATATTTGTGGCAGATCAAGTTCTTTAAAGAGGGATTGGATCCATGCAATTTCTGAAGTTGCTGAAGCTAATGATCTGTATTCTGATTCTATGCTGGATCTTGAGACCACATGTTGTTTCTTAGATGACCAAGCTATTAAGCTATCCCCAAGGTAGATGCAATAACCTCCCGTAGATCTCCTGTCATCAGGACATGAGGCCCAATCTGCGTCTGAAAATCCATACAGGTTTAGTCTATTGCATCTTTGTATCCAAAGTCATTGATCTATTGTGCCTTTGAGATACCTCATAACCCTCTTCAAGGCTTGCCAGTGTATGGATGATGGTGTTTGCAAGAATTGGCTTAGTTTGTTGACGGCAAAAGTGATGTCAGGTCGTGTGTGTGAAAGGTATTGCAATCCTCCTACTGCACTCTTATAGATTGAAGGATTGCTCAGTATTTCTCCATCTGACTTTGACATGGTTTTGCCAACAAGGATAGGAGTAGGACATGGTTTGAGGTTCTCCAATTTGAATTTCTTGAGTAGTTCAGCAATGTACCTGCTTTGTGTAAGATAAAGTCCTGAGCTATGCTACATTACTTCAATGCCCAGAAAGTGGTGGAGCTGTCCCATATCCTTCAGTGTAAATTTTTTGTTCAGTTTATCTATGAAGCTTTACATCAGCTTTATGTCATTACCTGTTACCACAATGTCATCAACATATATAAGAGCAAAAATAATCTGACTTTCAGATTTAAAGTAAAACAGGGATGCGTCTGCAATCGATTGTCTGAAATTCCAGATTAGTAGTGTTGATTTTAGCTTCTCATGCCAAGCTCTTGGTGCCTGCTTCAGTCCGTAAAGGGCCTTTTGTAATTTGCACACATCATGAGGTTTTGCTTTATCTATGAACCCTTCGGGCTGATTCATAAACACTACTTCTTCCAGTTCTCCATTTAAAAAGGCGTTATTAATGTCTATTTGCATGATTGACCATCT
Source organism: Fraxinus platypoda (assembly GCA_903798405.1). Lineage (NCBI taxonomy): Eukaryota > Viridiplantae > Streptophyta > Magnoliopsida > Lamiales > Oleaceae > Fraxinus > Fraxinus platypoda. The sequence goes on along the minus strand of CAIGRT010047907.1, from coordinate 7,481 downwards.
TCTTGAGACTGCCAAGGTGAGTATAATTCGCAGGGTTGATGTTTTAACCACTGGGCTGAAGGTTTCAGAAAAGTCTATTCCAGGTGACTGATGGAATCCCTTTGCAACTAATCTGGCTTTGAACCTTTGAATTGTTCCATCAGCGTTTCTTTTCACTCTAAAGACCCACCTGTTACCTATTATATTGTAATCTGGTGATGGTGGGACTAGCTTCCAGGTTTCAGTTTTCATTAGTGCATTAAATTCTTTCTCCATAGCCTTCCTCCAATTCTCATTCATCATGGCCTCATTGACACTCTCAGGTTCTGCAGGTTCAGCCTTCATTTCAACTGATTTTCCCATGTATACCTTTGGCTTAAATATTCCAACCTTTCCCCTGGTGATCATGTGATGCTCATTGACTAGTTGCTGATTGTTTAAGTGATTTGATTCAGGCTTTTCGACATTTGGAGACAGCTGAACTTTAGTTTCAATACCATCATTTTCTAACCTGATGAGGTTTTTACTTCTGTTGTCATTTTCAGCATTGTTCATACTTACACGCTGGTTGTGAGTTGGGCTGAGAGGTGAGTTATGCTGAGCATTGGCTGCTTCTGGATGGGTTATATCATCAGGATTTGATGTAGGATTGGAGGTGTTCATTTGAGAGGGAAATTGAAAGTATGACACTACAGTTTCAGGCACAACAGAGTTTGATTTATTTTGAGCAGAAAATAAAGACTCAAAAGGGAATTCAAACTCATTGAACACAACATGCCTTGAGATGTAAATTCTTCCTGTCAAGCTTAGACACTTGTAACCTTTGTGAGATTGACTGTAACCGAGAAAGACACACTTGGTTGAGTGGAAACTGAACTTTTGTTTTTGGTAAGGTCTTAGGCAAGGGTAACAAGCACATCCAAAAAATTTTAGTGCCTTGTAATCAGCTTCTTTCCTGTTCAAGACTGAGAAAGGGGTTTGCATTTTAAGAGTTGGTGTAGACAATATATTTATGAGATAAGTGGCAGTTGAAAAGGCTTCCCACCAATATTTTAAAGGCAGTTTAGCTTCAGCCAAAAGAGTCAGGCCGGTTTCTGTGATATGCCTGTGTTTTCTCTCTATTCTCCCGTTTTGAGCAGAGGTATAGGGGCATGGGTGTCTAAAATCAATCTCCTCTTGTGTTAAAAACTTGGTGAATGTTCTATATTCACCTCCCCAATCAGCTTGTAGTGTTTTGATTTTACTTGTAAACTTATTTTCCACAAGTTTTTTGAAGTTGACAAAGACACATAGTGCTTCAGACTTCTGCATTAGTGAATAAATCCATGTGAATCTACTAAAATCATCCAAAAAAGTTATATAATATCTGAAGCCTGAGGCTGTTTGAACAGGTGCTGGTCCCCAAACGTCAATATATATGAGTTCAAGTGGATTGTTGGCATGTGAAATAGATAATGAGAATAGTAACAGATGGGATTTTCCAAATTGGCAGGCATCGCAAAAGGATTTAACTTCACTTTCTTTCACTTTTTGATTACAAATCTTGAGCACTTGAGACATCACTTGTCTAGATGGATGTCCAAGTCTCTTGTGCCATACTTCTATTGAGGAATTCAAAGACTCTTGACATGACTCTTTACTGATACTAGAAACTTGACTGGGACTAAGATTGGGACTGAGATAGGTGAGATTGCAGTAGAGTTTATTTGAGAGAGCAGACATTTGAGATTAATACTTTGAGTTTTGATGAGAAAAATCCAATTGATATAGCCTATCCTTAAGCTTCCCTTGCAGCAAGACTTCTCTCGTTTGCTTGTCCTTCACAAAATAGTAGTTAGAATGAAACTCCATAAACACTTGATTATCAGATGTTAATTGCGACACACTTATAAGGTTCTTCTTTATTTCAGGCACCAGGAGCAATTTATTTAGCACAAGTGTTTTATCATTCAATGTTGGAATATGAGTAACACCAAAATGTGAAATCAACAGCTTACTCCCATTACCAACCATAACCTTCTCATTACCAGTATACTCGTTTGAAGAGGTGATGTTTTCTTTCTCTGCTGTGATGTGATTGTTTGCCCCAGTGTCAGCAAACCAAGCTGGATCACTTACAGTGCTAGGTGAGGCTATAAACGCTGTTGGAGAAGAGTTGTAGTTGGTCCTCTGACTTGGTGGAGTGCCTGAGTATCTCTCATCATAACTGAAATTGCATATGTTAGCTTTGTGCCCCATTTTGCCACACACTTGGCAAATAGGTCTGTCATTTCCATAGGAGTTTCCACCTCTATTTCTACCTCTTCTTCCTCCTTTGAAATTGTTATAGTTGGTGAATCTTCCTCCAGAATTTGGTCTAAATGACCTGAAGTGAGATTGGTTGGAACCTGATCTTTGAGAGAAATTCACTGAAGTCTGCTCAAGATTGATGCCTGCAAATTCATTTCTTACTGAGTTAAGGTGCTCAAGTCTGCTTTCGAATGTCATGAGAGTTGATTGTAGCTCTCCCCAGGTGATGTGATCATTGCTGTTGATCTGGACTACAATTGGTGTGTAATCTTCATCTAGCCCAGCCAAGACTTGAGTAACCAAGTCTGGAAGAGGAATAGCTTTTCCAGCTATTTCAAGATTGTCAGCAAGTAGTTTTACTTTGTTCAAGTATTGATCAATACTCAGTCCTCCTTTCCTAGATTTTGAAGTTCACCTGTCAAGAAGGTGATTCTTGATCTGTTTTGCACACCGTAGCTTTCCTTTACAGCTGACCATAGTTCACTGGAACTGCTAGCCCCCATGACTCTCATTACAATGTCAGGAGTCATTGAAGAGTAAAGCCAGCCCATCAGCAACTGATCAGTCGACATCCACTGATTAAACTCAGGGTTCTTTGTCATTTCAACACTAGTGCCTGCTTCACCAGTGAGTTGAATAGCTATAAATTCTGGAGGACATTTCTTGGTTCCCAGAATGTGGCTCTCAAGATTGTGTCCACGAATTATAGGTAAGATCATATTCTGCCAGTCGTTCTTCAACAAGAAGAGTTCGAAATGGCTATGATGAACTCACTCTAAAGGTGGTTTCCCCGTGAGATTGTTGCTTCCCTGCATTGGAGCAACTGAGTTACTTGAGATGGATGTAGGATCAGAGTTAGGACCTTCATTCAGTGGAGAGTTGTTGGCGTTGGCCATGGTAATGCTCTGATACCAAGTTAAATTACAAAGGCAGTGCAAGAATTAATTTCAGAAGATGATCTTATTGCTCCAGCTATTAGCTAATTTATAGATTACAAGGAAGATTCTAGATTATACAGATGGAGGTCGATCCATGAAATGTGGGTGATGCTGGGAATCTATTTACAACAAGAAATGTGTAGCTGAATTCAGGTGCAACAGAATAATGGCTGCAAGGACAATCCGTTAGCTGCCAGCTGCTGATCTGAGGTGGATGCTGAGGTGTATTGATGATGTGTAATTTTTAAGTTGAATTAATTCTTCACAATGAGTACGAGTATAATACACTTCTGAAACACCAATATGAGTAAAGTCGTTTTTGTTTGGTCTTTAGAATTTGATGCTACTTTAACCTCAATGCTTTGATAATCTCTCTTTGCTTTCATTTTTCTACATCTTTCTTCTCTATTATATTTAAACTTTTCCTCTCTTTATGTAAACTTTTTGTGGGCTCGTCATAGAAGATGCAAAGCAGCAATCAATGTAGTTAAAGAATACAAATCAGATGAGATAAATTGATGTCTAGAGAATTGTCCAAACTTTCTGACAGTAACAAAATTATGTATCATTTCTGAAACTTTCTGACTGTAACATATTAATGGAGACGAGTATCTTATCTTCCCCTTCTGGGATAAGATAAACCAGCTATTATCAAGGGTTCCTCAAAATAATAGAAATTTACGTTGTGAATCCGGCTACCCGTGTCTGGAACTCTTAGATAGGAGCACTTGTCCTAAAACTTTTTGCTGATCAAAGAAGTAAATTTGTTGATGTATAGATATCGATTATTTTGTGATATTTTAATCTGTTATTGTGGAATGGTAGTCTATACTTGTGACATATTGGTATTAACCTTTTGAATAGGCCAATGATGTTTTTAGTAATTATTTAGATAAGATCTACTTTTTTGTCATATTATATTGAATTGTACTCAATACTTTTTTGATATACTTATCAGTCATCCACTACTATTTATAAATGATTGATTTATATTTGGATATTTTTAGTTGTACATAATTTAGGTTACGTAAGGGTATCCATACTCTCACGTGGGGGTGGGACCTACGTGAATAAAAAATATTTTCTTTAAGTGGGTCTCTGCTCATAGAATAGAAGGGGAAGAAGGATAAGATAAACCAGCTATTATCAAGGGTTCCTCAAAATAATAGAAATTTACGTTGTGAATCCGGCTACTCGTGTCTGGAACTCTTAGATAGGAGCACTTGTCCTAAAACTTTTTGCTGATCAAAGAAGTAAATTTGTTGATGTATAGATATCGATTATTTTGTGATATTTTAATCTGTTATTGTGAAATGGTAGTCTATACTTGTGACATATTGGTATTAACCTTTTGAATAGGCCAATGATGTTTTTAGTAATTTTTTAGATAAGATCTACTTTTTTGTCATATTATATTGAATTGTACTCAATACTTTTTTGATATACTTATCAGTCATCCACTACTATTTATAAATGATTGATTTATATTTGGATATTTCTAGTTGTACATAATTTAGGTTACGTAAGGGTATCCACACTCTCACGTGGGGGTGGGACCTACGTGAATAAAAAATATTTTCTTTAAGTGGGTCCCACCCTTATGTGAGGGGGTGGATACCCTTATGTAACCCAAATTATGTACCACTAGCAAGACCCTTTATATTTTTGTTACCTTTAATGAAATACATAGTGGCAGCCAAATAAATAAAATAAAAATAATTAATATAAAAAATCAAATTTAATGCCATAAATTGACATCTATTTACAGAATGCAATTGCCTCGTGCTGTAAAAAAGCATATGACTATTTATTGTGTGCTATTACAAGTCGTAAAAAGTGAATTAACAGTGTGCATTCTTTCTTTTACAGCATGCACTGTATAACATAAAAAGAAAATGAGTATTTACAGTATGGTTTTATACGTCATTCACGTGTATGCCGTAAAAAGGAAAGTTTGTTGTAATAATGATTCTCCATGAGCATTAAAACATTTATCAGACTTATACTTGCATAAAGTTAATCTTCGAGACTAACACAATATTATTCTAGAATATTGATTTGTATAAAATTTTGTTTTTTTTTCAGGAATAGCAACACAACAATTTTTTTGAACGAAAAAACATTGAAAAATGAAAAGTTAGATAAAGAAGTGTCTTTAAGAATTAGCACTAGAGTTTGAAGAACAATGAGTTGTGAATTTGTTATCCAAATTTTAGGAAAAATTGTAGTAGCGGTTCCTAACATTTTCATTTTTTGCATATTTTACCCTAACATTCAATTTGTGCCAGCAAAGATCCCTAACATTTTAAAAATGTGCATTTGGGTCCAAATAGATGGAATCCGTCCACTTTTCCGTTAATTGACTAAAAAAAGTGGATTTTGACAAATATTGACCAAAATAATAGGAGTAAAATGGTAACTTTAGAATTATCATATTAAATAAATAAACAAAATAAAAAAATCATAAAAAAATAAAAAACCAAAGAAACGGAGTTACTTTCTTCAAACTCCCACCCCCACCCGTACCCGTACCCCTATGCCCCATCCCCTTTTCCTCAACCGCTGCAACGATGATACCACCACCGGTCGACCAGTCACAGCCATCAATCTCACACGGTGGCAAGGCAAATGGAGGCGAACGGATCTGGCTAGGTACGTTTGAATTTGCTGAAGACGCAACTTCTCGATTCAGATTCTGGTTTTTGAACATCCTCTTTACTTTCTTTTGAATTCGTCAAATCATTGCTGCGTGGCTGTGACGGTTTGATACACGGTCAGATCTGTGAGATAGGTGTGGCGGTGTGATGGTGGTGGCAATTTATTTGAGTGAATTGGTACTAGATGAATCAATAAATTACACCAGAAATAGTGTGATTCTGCAAATCAAGCACTCATACTTTAGTGTAGAGTACCAAAGTTGAAGGCAGTAGTTCAGAAAATGAGTTCGAATGAGCAACCACCGACAAACACCATGTCTTCACCCAGAAAATGAACGGGGAGGACCACCGCCAACAAACTCCATGTCATACCCTCTAATTTCTGAATTGAACTGGTGTTGCTACCATGTATTAGCTGAATTAAATCTAAAAATTTTAATGTGAATTTTTTTAGAAACTTGCATATTTATTAGATGATGAATTTGAGGATGTTGTGGTGGTGGTGGTTTGTACAAACGGTGGTTTTTTGGAGGAGGCGACTATGGCCATGTGTTTGATTTGGTGGGGTGGAGTGAGAAAGAAGAAGATGTATTCTTCCATTTTTTTTAAAAAAAATTGATTTAATATATTTAATTGTTTATAATAGAAAAAATGTAAAGTTACTATTTTACCCCTTTAAAAATAGTTAAAATATGGTCAAAATAATTTTTTAAGTTTACTAATGGAAAAGTGGACAGATTCCATCCATTTAAACTCTAGATGCATATTTTTGAAATGTTAGAGACTACTGCTGGCACAAATTGAATGTTAGGGTAAAGTCTGCAAAAATTGAAAAGGTTAGAGATCGTTGCTACAATTTTTCCAAAATTTTATGACGATCTGATCACTGGATGCTAAGATATTAATATTTGATCACAACTATGCATGTTATAATTCAATGAATTTTATGCACAGTTGATCTTGAATTTTTTTCTTTATCTTAGATGAGCTTATTCGTGTTAATCATGTATTATAAAACTATAGAGAAAGACAACATTTTCTAGAGATTCTCTAAATATAAAATGTTCTTTATTATAAAAAGCTAATATTTAAAAATAAATATTAAGAAACTTTTTATTTTAACTTTTTAAAATAGAAGTGAGTTTAACTCTCCAAATTTAGAGAGTCAAACTGACTATTTATTCTTAATATACAATGATTATGTTTAATAAGTTACATATTTCAATACTCTACTTTTTAAACTATTCAAGCTATATTGAAAGTGATTGGCCATTGACATAAAAAAAATTGTGTTAAATTAAAATATGAAGAGAAATCAATAAATATTTTTTGAAAAAAAATCAAAATAAAGAGCCAAAGTAGAGAACATTATTGAAGTGTATAAAAATTTTGACTTTTTAAATTTACAGACGCTCTCTATAGTACATATGATACTCTTTATAATAAAAGAATCTTTTGAATATACTCTAAAAAGAGAGAGTAGAAAGAGTCAGACTCAAATTTATATTTCATTATGATAGTTATAATTTAAATAGTATATACTCTTATATCCATACTCTCTTAAAAGAGAGGGTTTGCGGTTTACTATCCATTTGAGATTTTCCCTCACAGATCACTG
>CAIGRT010047899.1:0-19806 GCA_903798405.1 Fraxinus platypoda | reverse complement strand
TTCCAAAATAGCCAAGCGGGTCCCGTTCAAAATTAGTGCCAAATTGAGCCCACAACTCAGTTTTTCCAACAGAATGACCGAAGTTCTATCCAAGGCCTTGGGCAATTGCACAAGAACTTCTACATAGAGGGTTCCCATTTCTTGTTGAGGATCAGTAGAGTTACCACTAGTATGATTTTTCCACCAAGAGCCCGGTAATGCTAATAATACTCTCAATGGCAACTCTTCCTCATCTACTTCGTGTACACCATGTTCTTGGACAATCGATAGAAGTGATTTCCATATTAATCTCAAGGGTAAGTCCTCATCTACTTAGTTCGCACCTTATTCTTTGAAGATTGCTAGATGCGATTCCCATAATAATCTCAAGAGTAAGTCTCATCAAATTTGACAAGTGCATTATATCCCTTTATTTTAAATTATTGCAGGGCAAAGAGATCTCCTACAAGCATGTCTTCATTGTTCATGTCGGGATCAATAATTGCAATTTTTTTGCCGGTCACTTGCTTATCTTCGTTCCCTGTCAATAAAACTCAAGTATTGCAAGCACTATGATCCCAAATTCCCCCGTATTCTTCCATTTTATTATCAATCCATACTTAGACAATATATATTTGAATTTGAAGATCAATGTTTTTATTTTGTTTAAATCTTTCCCGAGTAGAATTAAATCTATCCTCACATAGGACTCAAAATATCCATATCCTGAATGCGAACGTGTATAATACATCATTACAAAACATTCAATTGGATCACACAAAGCTTAGACAATTATTCCTAATATCTATAGAACCTTACAATAATTTTTATCACGTGATATTTTTCCTATTTCTTCTCCCGAATGACAATAGAAATTATATATCAATTAAACTATGCTCAATTAATTGAAAACATTAAAATGATAAAAAAAAAATTCAAACAAAGTAAATATTTAAGTGTAAAAAACTAGAAATTAATTTAAAAACATCAAAACATAGTGTTCATCGTTATTCTAGTATCTATACAACTACCCGAGCATCATAATAATACAAAAATACGATTTGGATGGATACAACATCACTTGAATTAAGAATTGAAAAGAAAGATAGAAAACAAACTTGAATCTTGAATACCTTAAATGATTCTTGATTTATCTTCTTGAATCAACTTCCCTTCAACCCAAGAAAGGATATATGAAATATACAGGTGTTATGTATCAAAACTTCTATAAAACTTGCAAGAAATATGTAAATTCTATCCTAAGAGCTTCTCTCTGTAAGTATTATATATTTTTCTATGTACAAGCTCTCCCATGCTTCCCCCATGAATTATAGATAAAATGTTGTATTTATAGCCCAAGAATTAGATCAAAATTTGTGCCCTAATTGCTCTCTGAGAAGAGGTTGAATCATATTAGGAAAGAAAATCTCCTGACCATAATTAGCTTGTGCGATTACACCTTGTATTGGCCTGCGATCGCACAGGCCAAGCATTTAAGTTGCTTGAATGCAGCTCTACAACATTTGCTCATTTTGGTCTCTAAAACTTTCTCTTGGTTATTCTCAAGTCACTTTCTAATCGCATCTTTAGTTCTTCATCTTTAAATTATTATAATTTAATCTTCATTCTCCACAATCATCTGTAATTGATGTGATATAAGTTTCGAAAGTTTGCAATAATTGAAACCCCAAAACTTCCCAAATATTAGGTTTAGCTTCCAAAACCTATGAATCTCCTTCGATTGCTCTATTACTGCTTCTTATTGATCATATACAATTCGGTTGATCCCAATTACTCCAAATTAACTCCAATTTAGCTCGAATACACCTTTCTTACGACAATTGCCTCCAACTCGGGAATTTTCCTACAACGACATTTTTAACGTAAATTAGATAGATATTAGTTCAATTAATAGTAAATAATGAAGTTCAAAATACACTTATCAAGTATGTCTCTCATATTAGTTAAAATTTCAAACATTGGGACTCTTCATTCTAAATGTTTTCTACTTCTTTTTCTATTTTACTTAGAGTTCCTCCAAACTCATATGGATAGATGGTTTTGCTTCTCTAGTTTGATGTTCACATAATGCAATTGCAGTATTGTTTAACTCAGCTTTTTATCATTCTGAATTCTCCATGGAAGGTCAAGTTCGACTCCATTAAATAAGGTGTAACTTTTGTTTTATTCATAAATTCTCTATACTCATTTATCTTTATTAAAAAAAAGATTTCCTATGCACAAATGGTTTTGACTAAAAATACTGTTAGACACTCTCTAAATACAAAATACTCTTTATTTTAAAGAGAATACTTAAAAATAAGTTTCAAAATACACTCTATTTTAAATTTTTAAAATAAAAAAATGAGTTTATCTCTCCAAATTTAATAAGTTACTGTCAGAAATTGAGTCAATTGTTATGAATATTAAGCCCCCATTTGGCCTCCAATAAATTATAATTCATTTTTCTCTCTCTTCTTATCAACCACACGTTCTCCAGTAAAATAATATCACACGTAAATCCAAAAAAAATTTCTTCTTTTTTAACCACACATTCTCTAAAAAATTACAATTCCTCTCATTACAATGTGGAATAATGAGGGCCAAACAAGCATTAAAGACGAGATATAGGCAATATTAAAATAATAATAACTAGAATACAAGATTTATGTGGAAATTCAAGACGGGAAAAACTACAAGCAGAGGCGGAGAATTAACTCTATATCAAAATTAAGGAGTTACAATATATTATGTTGAATCTCACAAGGCTCTTTCCTGATCCCTCTATATGCGAGTTTCTCTATTAATGTGGATCTTTTGGATCACTTTCTGAGTTGATCAAATAAATATGTGTAATATAACACATATTTATAATACAAAAATTCCTAACATACAAGAAGAATTAATGTAATAAGAGTCTAACACAATGTAAAGTCCCATTACAATAGGTAAAATCAATAATAGAGTATTTGTGTTGAAATAAGAGAAAAACCTGTCAAAATCAGGAAACTTTCTCCTTGTTGTCTTTTACTTCTTTAAGACTTCTCCAATACAAACAACCAACTCCAAATATGGCTCCAAAATAGAATTGGGTTATGCCGAAATTCTAACAAATCTCCACATTGACACGAACTCTAATGAACAAAACTTCAAAAAATCTCCATCAGAAAACAAATTCCACTACAAGTAATAAAATTTAACTCTTCAACTTCAACAAAATTCTCCAAACTAAACACTTAAACCAATTATTCCAACTCAAAGCTCTACTAGGGCAAACTTAACAATTGCCCATTGAATCCAAACACTACTTATCTGCAAAATTACCTTGGGCACCAAACTTGTTTGAATCACCACGAACAACAAAATCATCAAGTTCACAATCAACTCTATCTGAGTTACCAAATTTGCATTGATTCCACTTGTTAGAAATTAAGTCAATTGTTATGAATATTAAAAACGAGATATATGCAATATGAAAATAACAATCACAAGAACACAAGATTTACATAAAAACTCATGACATGGAAAATTACGAGTAGAGACGGAGAATTTACTATATCAAAAGTAAGAAGTTACAATATATTATGCTGGATTTCATAGGACTCTTCCCTGATCTCTCTATTTAGGAGTCTCTCTATTAATTCCGATCCCTTAGACCACTCTCTGAGTCGATCAAATAAGTATGTGTAATATACCACATATTTATAATACAAGAATCATTAAAATACTAGGAGAATTAATACAAATAAGAGTCTAACACAATGTAAAGTCCTATTATAATACACAAAATCAATAACAGAGTATTTGAGTAGAAATATGAGAGAAATTGTCAAAATCGAGAAATATTCTCCTTTTTGTCTTTTACTTCTTCAAAACTTCTTCAATACAAACTACAAACTCCAATTATACCTCCAAAATAGAATCGAGTCACACCCAAATTCTAACAAATCTCCACATTGACACGAATTCTACTGCTATAAAAAAAACTTAAAAAATTCTTTATCTGGAGAAAAATTTCATTGTAAGGAATAAAACTTAACTCTTCAACTCCACAAAATTCTTTAAAGAAAACACTCCACAAAATTACTTCACATTTTCCACAAAGCTCTGCTAGGGCAAACTCAGCAACTATTGATTGAATCCAAGCACTATTTCTCTATAGAATTACCTTAGGCACCAAACTTGCTCGAATTACTACTAATAGCAAAATCATCAAGTTCACAACTAACTCCATCTGAATTACCAATTTTGCAATGGTTCCACTTGTTAGAAAATCGATGATAGCTCTAATATTACTTGTTAGAAATTGAGTCAAATGTTATGAATATTAAAAACGAGATATAGGCAATATGAAAATAATAATCACAAAAACACAAGATTTACATAGAAACCCAAGACACGGAAAAACTATGGGTAGAGGCGAAGAATTAAATATATCAAAAAGTAAGGAGTTACAATATGTTATACTGAATCTCATATGACTCTCTCGATCTCTTTATCTGTGGAACTCTCATTAATCTGGATCCCTTGAACCACTCTTCGAGTCGATCAAATAAATACGTTAATAGGATATATTTATAATACAAGAATCTCTAACATGTTAGGAGAATTAATTCAAATAAAAGTTTAATATAAGGTAAAGTCCTATTACAATAAATAAAACCAATAACAAAATTTTTGAGTTAAAGTAGGAGAGAAAAACTGGTAGAATCGAGAAATCCTTTCCTTGTTGTATTTTACTTCTTCAAGAATTCTCCATTACATATTACCAAATGCAAATATACCTCCAAAATAGAATTTGGGTCATACTGAAATTCTAACAAATCTCCACCTTGATACGAACTCCACTGTAATAAACAAAACTTCAAAAATTCTCCACCCGAAGACAAACTCCACTACTAGGAAGAAAAACTTAATTCTTCAATTCCAACAAACTTCTCCAAACAAAACACTCAACCTCTTCCACAAAACCTTATTAGGGCAAACTCGGCAACTATTAACTGAATCCAAGCACTGCTTATCCGTAGAATTACCTCGGGCACCATACTTGTTTGAATCACTACGAACAACAAAATCATCAAGTTCACAACCAACTCCATCTGAGTTACCAAATTTGCTCTGATACTACTTGTTAGAAAATCGATGATAGCTCTAATGCCACTTGTTAGAAATTGATTCAAATGTTATGAATATTAAAGACAAGATATAGGCAATATATAAATAACAATTACAACAACACAAGATTTTCGTGAAAACCCAAGACGGGAAAAAAATTACGGATAGAAGCAAAAAAATCACTATATCAGAAGTAAAGAATTACAATATGTTTTGTTGGATCTCACAATACTCTCTCTTGATCTCTCTATCTGCAAGTCTCTCTATTAATCGGATCCCTTGGATCACTTTTTGAGTCAATGAAATAAATGTGTAATAAACCACATATTTATAATAATAGTAGAATCCCTAACATATTAAGAAAATTAATACAAATAAGAGTTTAACACAAGGTGAAGTATTATTACAATAGACAAAGTCAATAATGGAGTATTTGAGTTGAAATATGAAAGAAAAGTTGCCAAAATCGAGAAATATTCTCATTGTCATTTTATAATTCTTCAAGACTCCTCCAATACAAACAACCAACTCCAAATATACATCTAAAATAGAATTTGGGTCATACAGAAATTCTAACAAATTTCCACATTAACACAAATTCTACTACAATGAACAAAACTTCAAAAATTCTCAGCTTAGAGATAAATTCCACTACAAGGAATAAAACTTAACTCTTCAACTCCAACGTAATTCTCCAAACAAAACACTCTACCAAATTACTTCACCTCTTCCACAAAGCCCTATTAAGTCAAACTCAACAATTATCGACTGAATCCAAGCACTGCTTATCTACAAAATTACATTGGATACCAAACTTGCTCGAATCACCATGAGCAACAAAATCATCAAGTTCACAATCAACAAAATCACCTTTGATATGACTTGTTAGAAAATCGGTGATAGCTCTAATACCCCTTGTTAAAAATCGAGCCAATTGTTATGAATATTAAAGACGAAATATATGCAATATGAAAATAACAATCACAAAAAACATAAAATTTACATGAAAACCCACTATGGGAAAGATCACGGGTAGAGGCTGAGAATTCATTATATCAAAAGTAAGGAATTACAATATGTTATACTGGATCTCACAAGACTCTCTCCTGATCTCTTTATCTACGAGTTTCTCTATTAATTTGGATTCCTTATAAACATGTGTAATACATCACATATTTATAATACAAAAATCCCTAACATACTAGAAGAATTAACACAAACAAGAGTCTAACGCAATGTGAAGTCCTATTACAATAGGTAAAATCAATAATGGAGTATTTGAATTGAAATATGAGAGAAAAACTGTCAAAATTGAGAAATATTTTCTCTATCTTCTTTTACTTCAAAAATTCTCCAATGCAAACAACCAACTCCAAATATACCTCCAAAAAAGAATTCGAGTCATGTTGAAATTCTAAAAGTTACAGTTGGATTTTGATACCTAATAAATCCTGAGCTATGATGTAAAACGTCGAAATATAATTTCACAAGCCTAGGCCAATAGTGAATTGATTACCAACAATCAAGCCCAAATGCTCGATCCGAAGACAACATGGATCGTTGTAAATAGCTTAAAAAATTAATGTTACTCACGACTCGTATAAATATTTACCTATTGGATGGATTTTAATCTTAACCCATTTATTGGTCCAATTAAAGTCTAACCTATTCCTATATATATGTTGGTTAACCTAGCTGTTTTCTTGTGTGTGATTTGTGTGTAAAAAGGAGAAAAACGTAGCTGCCTATTGCTAAAATTAGCGTGTGAATTGAGAGTGAAAAACTGATGCCTTCCTCCTTTGATCTTGGTCTCCTCGTTGTGCCTTCTTTCGTTATTTTTCTTTCTTGCCATTCGGGCTACAAATCAACACCGTTGTCTTACCCTTTGTGAGTAGATTGAGAAGCAACCAAGATAAATATATTGGTTGTTGGACGAAGCCGTTTGGATTGGTTGATTTGTAGAAAAAGTAACATGAAATTGAGCCCAGAAATCAACTTTTGGAAGATCTTGGAGCGAGCATTGTAACAATTGGTATTAGAGTTTCAAGGTGGTGGTTTTTAGCTAGATACCAATCTGAAAATAGGCTAAAAATCGAGTAGAAAACCAGTAGAAATAAGAAAACGAATCTGTCCGATTTTCATTAAGGTTGTCGAATCTCTTTTTGTGTTTTGCTGCCAATCCCGTGACCAGTCTGACTGACGACGGCGCGTGGTAACCACGTACAAAGCACTTCGACGATGCGTGAGGGTATGTGAATAGGAATCTGGCGACAGTATCTTCAGGCAACTTGTTCCTAACATCATTTATGATATCTTGGTGTTGTTAGTTTTTTATTTCAAGTTATAGAGTGAAATCTGAACAATTTTGCCTTTTGTGCGTTTGGGATTCAATCGTGTTTAATTAATTACTACAGTTGTGGAGCTTTAGGGTGAATAGTGGTAGCCCCAAAGTTGGTAAATTCGCATATCTCGATATTTATGGACCTTCAAATGTGGTCTGCTCTGGTATATTAACTTATTTTATTCAATTTCAGTATTAGCGAGTCATCGTATGAGGTAACATTAGGATTTGGGTTACCGTGTGAGGTAACCATTGCTTGTGCTAGAAATTTGGGAATTATTTACTCTATTTGAATTTAATTGCAAGTCGAATTGCTTTTGTGTTTAATTGCCATTAAGTCATTGTGTGAAACTATATTACTTGAAAAACTGAATTTTTGTTGACATACTTTCATGTTGCATTGATTATTCTTTTAGAATGCATGGACCTGACCATTTGACCATTTCCTTGATACTGAGATCGTGAATCTCACGAAACTCTGAGATTCTAGAACATTGTATATTGTGGCTTTAGGATTACTTTGTGTGACTTATTTGTGCACTTTGGTTATTCTATTTTTCAAAATGGCTTCACATTTCGAAATTGAAATTTGCAATGGAAAATGAGATTTTTCAATTTGGCAACAAAAGATAAAGAAATTTTTGGTTCAACAAAAAGTTTCAAAAGCCATAAATGACGGATTTTTTGTAAAATTTAACAAAATCACAAAAGAAGAATGTGATGAACTGGCTTACACTTCAATCATTTTATATCTATCTGATATTGTTTTGAGAAAAGTTGAAAAACTTGATTCTACAAAAGAACTTTGGAAAAAGTTTGAGAACTTATATTTGGTTAAATCTACTCCTAATAAGTTGTACTTGCTCGAAAGATTTTTCAGTTTTAAAATGGATCTTTCAAAGGATCTTGATGATAATTTGAATGTTTTTAACAAGATTGTTCAAGATATTATTAACTGTAATGGGAATGTGTCTGACACCTGTAAATCCATTATTTTGCTTAATTATATGCCTAATTCATAAATGGAGGTTAAGAATGCAATTAAGTATGACAGGAACACCCCAACACCCAAGATTGTCATTAATTATTTTAGAAGTAAATAGATGGAGATTAAGGTTGAAAAAGATGATAAGAGGAACGGTGAGGTACATATGATGAGAAATAAAATGAAATTTAAGCAAATGAGTTTTGGTAGAGTTCAAGATAGTAGTGACTCGAGTGATGAGGGTGGTAAGAAGGGTAGAGGTTGGGACAAGTTCAATGTTAGATGATGTTACAGATGGGATAAGACTGGACACTTTATGAGGATCTCTCATAAAAAAAAGGATAAACAAAAGGGTAACGTGAGAGGTGAGGCGAATGTGGCTATTGGGTCGAGTAATGACCCTAGCGAGGTTTATTGAGAGCAGACCTAGTTACTGCATGTACATTTGTGTGTAATCATTTCTGCATGTGTGTGATTGCTTAATTCTATTGCATGGTTGTATGTTGTATTTCAATGTGTTTGATATGTGCATTTGCATGAATTTGAGACTAATTTAATTACTTGGTGTAATTGTTTCCATGAATAGTGGGTTACGATGCATTAGAAGTGTGTTGTGTGTNATATGTGCATTTGCATGAATTTGAGAGCAATTTGATTACTTGATGTAATGTGTTTGCATGTATAGTGGGTCGGGATGCATTAGCAGTTAGTGTGTTGTGTGTCTTTGGTAATGTGGTGTATAGATGCCTATGGGTATATTGATGGTATGTACCGAGGATGTGGAGTATAACATTTGGATCACGAGTGGAGGTGATTAAATGTAGAAATCATTTATCTGTTAAAACCCTGATCAAGTGGAGTGTAAGAGAGACACTTCTATCACTTATGTTAAGTGGAGACCCACTATCCACGTAGGTTGAGAGAAGTGAGGTGGTGATAGATGATTATCCTGTGGACTTAGGATCTATTGTGGTTTATCAGTTAGACATGAGTTGAGTGATCAATCTAGTGGGCATGGTGGGCGATAAGAGGAGATATATGTTCTCGAGGTGTAAGCAACACAAAATGTGATAGAATAAGTGTGGTAAGATCTTTTCGTAGGGTCATTTATGCATTTGTTGGATATGTGTTGGTCCTTTGATTGATTAATTGATGTTAGTCTGTCGTTCTGTATGAATGTATTTGAAAAGATTTATGTTATCCTATATTATATCTTCATCACTTGTTTATTTACTTTTAATTGATTACTATGATTACTTGTTTTCTACTTGGGTATTTTTTTGACCTTAGTCCTAGTGATTATATGTAGTTGGTATGGTATGTGTTTCGGATCCGAAACACGATGTAATGTCTGTAATCCCAATTTTATTGGTTACCTTGATTAGGCAAGTATTAACTTTATATTTTATTTACTTGCAAGTTGTTTGGGTATTAAGGTGGAGATTTGTTGGGTTTGATACCCAACAAATTCCAAGTTATGATGTAAAACGTCAGAATATAATTTCACAGGTCTCAACCAATGATGAATTGATTACCAACAACCAAGTCAAAAGGTTCAACCCAAAAACAACAAAGACCATTAAAAGTAGTTTAAAAAATTAATGTTACTCACGACCCATATATTTACATATTAGATGGCTTTTAATCTTAGTCCATTTAACTTTTTATTGGTCCAACTAAAGCCTAGCATATTCCAATATATATGTTGCTTAGCCTAGCTGTTTTCTTGTGTGTAAAGAAGAGAAAAATGTGGCTGCCTACTACTAGAGAAAAACGTGTGATTTGAAAGTGAAAAACCTATGTTTTCCTCCTTTGATCTCGGTCTCTTCTTTGTGCCTTCTTTTGTTATTTTTCTTTTTTGTCTTTGTGACTACAAATCAACATTGTTGTCTTGTCCTTTGTGGGTGAGATTGAGAATCAATCGAAGTTAATATATTGGTTGTGGGATGAAACTATTTGGATTCGTTGTTTGGTAGAAAATGTAACGTGAAACTGAGCTCGAAAATCATTGTTTCGAAAATCTTGGAGCGAACTTCCGCAACAATTACAAATTTCAATGTTCTACAATTTAAATTATTCAAATCACATTTGAATTGATTGGCTATTAACATATAAAAAATACTTTAAATAAGAGATGATGAGAATGTTCATTAAAAAAATAAGATAAAGAGCTAAAATAGAAAGCATTGTTGGATTGCATAAAAAAATTTACTCTCTATATTTAAAGTTACTCTCTATTAAGCATAAAATACTCTTTATAAATAGAAAATATTTTGGAGATGCTCGTAGCGTGATTTAAATAGAGTATAAGCTAGAATAAATAGGGTTTTACATGTGAGTGTTCTACTAGGCCTCTCACATTTTTGTCATTGCCTAGGGAAGCAGAGACAATTAAACAATTTAAATGGCATATATCATTTCTTGGACCGATTCATCCAGATTCTTCCAACCCACATTTCTTCCTTTATTTATAAATCCCTGAAAAATATTTATTATTAATCTGACTTGCAAATCCTGATTCCCAAGGAATAGTTGACATTAAAACCTGCTGTTTAATATAAATAACACTTGCCTTAATTAATTATAAGATTAATATTCCGTAAACTACTTATACGCCCATTTGGCATGATTTTTGAAAAGTCAAAGAAACTTCTGATATTCGAAAGCAGCTTTTGGACTCGTTTGGCTAACTTTAAGAAAGTGTTTTTGAACGTTAAAAGAATTTTTAGAGGAAGTTGGTCCAATATGACTTCCTCTAAAAATATTTCTAAAATAAAAAGTGTTTTTATTTCAGAAGTGCTTTTAAAAAGGATTTTGCTACTTTGACAAAAAAATTGTAACAGATGCAATGACACAATCCCAGTTGGCAACAGATGATTTGATGGAGATGTTGGTTGTATTTAAAATAGTCCAATGATGGGATGTCGTGTGGCATCATATTAAGGATTATGTCAACCATTATGTTGTTATAGCATGAGCTTCCTTCAAAAGTTTTTTTTACAGAAAGTAAAAGTCAAAGCAAACAATCATGTCAAACTGACCTATTATATACCTTTGGTCTTCCATTTTGTTTTGTGTTGATAGCTGAGACATACTGTCTCATATATAATAAAAATAAAAACACGTATAAATATGAGTACAAGAGATTAAATATAAAAAGATTACTGTCAATTTGTTCGAAGGCTGCCTGGAATCCTAGGAGAATTAGATTTAAAATATGTAGCTCTTGTCTGTTTTGACATAGGGATGGCAACGGGGCGGGGCGGGGTTATTCCCCCGTTTAATTTTTTTTTTTTTTTAAAGTTTTTGATAATTTATTTTTATTGCCCATATTCATTAGATTTAGACAAATAATTTTAGTTGCTATTTTCTATTAGAACTAATAAAAAATTTCATTTAAAGTATTGAATTCTAAAAAAAAAAAATATTCATTAGATTTAGATAAATAATTTTAGTTACTATTTTATATTAGAATTAATAAAAAATTTCATTTAAAGTATTGAATTCTAAAAAATTTTTTTTTTTTTCAAACGGGGCGGGGCGGGGACCCCGTTACCCGTCCCCGCCCCGGGGCAAAATTCCCCGCCCCGTTCGGGGTGGGGCCCCGCGGGTATCGGGTTTATCGAGTTTTTTTGTCATCCCTATTTTGACACTTACACATTACCCTCTACCATTGAGATCTATTTTACAAATCATAAAGGTTGGGATTTTTATTTTATTTTTCCTTTGTGATTCAATGCAGCAGTTTCTAGTCAAGATTTTGATTTCACAAAATATGTGTAAAGTCTAACACGTTTAACAGTTACCATTCTTAATAAATGGCACCCGTTGAATTACATGGGGTTCTATTAAATTAAGATTTGAACGACCAAAAAGTCTTGGAATCATTCGAGGATCGATCTAAAAAAGTAAATAGTGTAGGTCAAATGGTCGAACTGACAATAAAAAACATATGAAGAAAAATAAAATAAATTTTTTAAATGAACGAGCTCGTACTTGACTTTTTCAAAATACTATTCATTTTTCTATTCTGGAAAATGGATACAGTGTCCAAACCGATTCCCAATTTTTCTAATCAATTGATCGGTCTAGTCCGATTTTCAAAATAGTGTAAAAAGAAGAAGTGTAGGGGTAGGCTGCTTAGATGTGAACTTTTCGTATACTTCATGACATTATCTGTGTGACTATGAACAAAATATATCCTTGCAGTATTAAATGTGCTACCTTGACATTGAAAAACATAAGCATGTTTTATATCATTGTTTGACTTAACAGTGTGAATTAAAGAATTATAGATCATTGGAAGAAGAAAGAACGTGTAGTAGTTCAATACAAATTGTTACAGAGTTTGAACAGGACGAGGATTATCTTCTATTCTAATGGGATTATCTTCCATTTATGCGGAGACAACGTGATACCTTCAACAACATTAAATGATAGCTTATATAAAATAAATATTTTTGTTGTGTGTGTGACAAATTCAAATTTTTAAGATGACAAAGAGGGGGAAAATTATAAAGAAATAAATATTATTATTATTATTATTTTTAAAGATTTGTTGATTTATGTCCAACTTATGGAATGTCTACCATATTGTCAAATTCAACTTCATAAGTATTAATGGTGTGTTTGAGCCACATTATTTTGGAAGAATGTATTCTGGAATAATAGATTGATGGAGAATGTGTTGTTAAAAAAGAAGGAAAAGTTATTGATGTGATGAAAAATATTATTTTATTGAAGAATGTGTGATTGAAAATGAGTAAAAGAATGAAAATGAAAATGTTAATGTTAATGTGTACCAAACAGGGGCTTTGAATGGGAAAAAAAATGAAACTAAACATAGAGGAGACTATGATTATGATTAATAATGAATACTTTCTTTTGTACGCTCAGCAATTAGAAGTACCGTTTGTGTTTTTAAATGCGATTCTCTACATGACTATTCACGAAAGTTGTGTAAGATTTTGACATTTCATAAAAAAAATCTGTCTTGTTTAACATGAAAAGGTGTATTGAAAATAAAGTTTGAAGAGATCTTTTTGAGAATTTGAATTATACATAAAACAAATCAACAACACTATCAAATTGTTACAATTTGGAGTATTGAGGAAGAGGGAACTACTAACCCCCCACACATTGATTCAAAAAGAAAATGAAAGAAGAAATTGAACACATTACATCATACTATATAACACATTACATTGATTCAAAAAGAAAAATTATATCTAAATATATAGCTCATTAAATGTGATCATTATAAAGTAAAAATAGAAAGTGAATTTGACTCTTCTACTTTATAGAATTAGAATAGAAAATGTCTTGAAAATGCTCTTATCATTTTTTTAAACGAAAGAAAATAAAAGCAGCCCGTATACAATGTGAGCTTGAGATCCCACATGAGCTGCTTCTCTAGACTACCTAATCTAATTTAGGCCGGGCCAAACAATGGTCGTCTCAAGTCTAAGTCTTTGTTTGTATTTTATTTCTCTTGAATCGTAATCAACGCAACGTAAAAATAATCATTAAACGAATAATAAATTTAACTAGATATTTTTGAACTTAAAAAGTTGAAAACCCACCCGATGAACCTATAACCCGCTTCACGATCACGACCTCAAAAAGGATGTTGGTGTATGTGTTCATTGATTAAATGTGTCGCGGTCTATCTTGGTGTAAAGAAATATGTGGGACATTATGACACTAATATTGAGGCAATAAGAAGAAAGAAAAAGTTACAAAATAAAAGGCAAACATCTCATAAACGTACTGTTAAAGGCATTCAAAGTTTTCAGTCTTTTCTCAATAAAATAATGTTTTAAGAGATTATTGGACCAAACGATGATATCTTTCAAATTAAAAGAATAATGAATTTAGAATTTGTTTGACAAAGGTAAAATAAATTGTTATATGTTTAATAGCTTCACATATTTAAGTCGGACAAAATTTGTTTATTTAGCAAGAAACGTGTAAAAAAGTAAAAGTATAAGTTGATATGTAATTGTAAACTATGTTGAACTTTTTCAAAAGTTTTAGAAAAACTCGCAAGGAAAAATATGTAATGCTTCAAATGAACTTCATGGTACAAAACAAAATAATTTAATTTTTTTTTTAAAAAATACCCGTTTCAAGTTTAAAAAGTAAATAAAACTTTCTTTTAGATAAATTTTTATTTCTAAATTGTCTAGAATTGAAGTAAATGTAGCATTTATATTTACATCTTCTTCTCGTAGGACTCCTAAAGTGCAGTAGATATATCTTAATTATCTTATCATCCGAGTACTGAAAAGAACCTCTCTATGAGAATAACATCCATATGCATTATTGCTATTATTACTTTATGCATTATGGCCAGCAATTTTTAAGAGCATCAGCTTTATATTCCAGGTACACTTTATGGTGTACCAGAGGAACCTAAGAATTTAACATTCTTTAGAGGGATTTTTTTAAATCTCTTCCTTCTCAACCACCCTGTTAGGAAACCAGTGATTTATCTTATACCACTTGTTATGATTTAAACGAGTATAATAATATGAAAATTAAATCAAACAAGAATACAAGATTTATGCTGTAAAAATATACAACGGGCAGAAGATGAGAATTTTATTAATATAAATAATGAAGGATTATAAATTATCGTGTAGAATGTAGGAACTGATTTAATGTATTGTACACCACATATATATAATACTAAGATTCCTAACCTACTAAGAAGATGATACAATGAAGACTTTTAATATAAGATGAAGTCTCAATACAATGGGTAAAAATAATAATGAAATATTTGGAATGAAATAAGAGTAAAAAAACTATCAAAAACGCGAACAGAAACTAATTGCAACTTGGATTCCTTCAAGACCTCTTCAAGTTTACTACATGTTAGAATAAATTTCAAGTATGTGCTTTCCATTTGATTGCAAATTTTATGTTTTATAATGGGTTAGATGTATAGCTTCTGATGATAATATGGTTAAGTCCAATATGTTGAGTGATCACTTTGATCATTTTACACCTTAGTTATATATGGTCATATCCTACGTAATGTGGTAATTTAAGTATGTGAGCTAGAAATAGTTAAATCCTAACTAGGGTTGGAGTCGTTAATGAGACGGTTTAATAAGTTTTTATATAAGAGGCTAGATTTCATCTCTTCTCCATATGTTTTATTGGCTTGCTCTATTAACGGCTAATACTTTTGTGAGGAATAAGGAGAGGAAGATCCAACACTACTATTTACATTCAAGATGTCTTTCGCAGGTATATCTCATGGAATTATGAATTTAAAGATGTGATTCTTGTTTCTTGGTATGATAATAATTAAATACAACAATTGGTATAAGAACTTACATGTTAAGACAGAATCCTTCACAAAAAAAGAAATACATAAATAAATAAATAAATAAATAAAAATTGTGTTCATAGTTTTTAGTATTTTCGAGCTGCCTAGAGAATAGAGTCCACATCCGACAAATACTTTTCTGACTTATGCGCTCACTATGCTATTAATTCATGCACAACCTATTGTATGCCTCCACGAGACTCAATCTTAGTTCACATATCAATCTCTCAATTCATGCTTTTGATTTATATATATAAATATTAGTCGGGACTATAAACGTTATTTTATCTCTCTTTATTTATGTCTATGAATCTGTAATCCTGTGAAAAATGTGTGTAGATGTCATTTCTTCTTCCAAGACTAATACAAGCAACTCAACTCAACCCTATTTTGCGATTTTGGTTTAAGCATTGATTTTGGGGGGTTTTATAGGAATAAGGAAAGTTAATTACCCTAGCAATCATGTCTACATATATATGCATGCAATCATGTATGTAAAGAGATAAAGAGTCAAAGCTTTCCATAATTTTTTATTAATATCAATTACTGGATTGAGAATAATTTGATAATTAGATGGAGTTTTAATTTGAGAATGATTATTATTCATTTAACCCTTGAATCCTGCCTGTGAGATATATTGTAATATATGTTAAATTTTTGTTACTGATTTTGTCTCACAATCACATACCTTAATTTTACCAAGTTTATGATTATGATTTTGTTGCATAGTTATTATTTTGCGATTGAATTTTTTCATGGGCTGTAAGACTATCCTTATTAAGAGAAATATTTTGAAATAAAAGTAGGTGGTAACTACAAAAGTGGCATACTCATTCTTATTTATTCGTTTTGCTTTCTCAGAAAAAAAAAAAAAAAAAAAAAAAAAAGATAGATGATAGCATCGCTTTGTTTTTTTTTTTAATCATTGCACACAATATCTTGCCCAAATGTGTTATTTTATGTGATGATTTGGAAAGTGGCATGGGGTAGTTAATGAGATTGTCTTGGTTTAGAAATCTCCTTCAGCCTAAAGTTGTTAGTGCTTCGAAAATCAATGTGATTTTGTTAATTAGCTTCATGATATGTTTTAAGAATACCTTATAGCATGTTGTATTGCTATCCCAAAGATGACTTTATAATGATGCACCTAGGCTTTTACCATAATAAGGTTCATATGGTTTTGACTTTAATTATGAACTATCTAATTAATAGTTGTGTTAATTAGATGGATATGTCATCGTCCATTTGACGGCATGCATTATGTTTGGATGATATTAAATATGTTATGTTATGTTTTCACAATTTTAAATGCACCATTTCTTTCAAGTTAATTGTCTGCTATTGAAATCTTGAATGTGAATAATTATGTGAGATGGAAATGAGATGTAGATATATCACTTGGTCTTTTAAGCTTGGATTTTGCAATGGAGAAGAGCACTCCTGAATATGTGGCTGAGTATGAAAAATGAGAAAGGGCTAACAGATTTTGTCTGAAGATTATTAAGCATTCCATATCCGATTCCATTGTGGGTGCTATTTTGGATAATGATAATGCTAAAAGTTTTGTGGATGTCACAGGAGAGAGATTTGTTGAGTCTAATAAAGCAGAAACTGGAGATCTAATGGACAAACTGATGAATTGAATATGAGATATGATGATACAAGTCGAGTTAGGGAGCACGTTATGAATATGATACATATATCTTCTAAATTAAAGGCTCTTAAAATTCCCATTGCAGCATTTTTTGGTCTATTTTGTTATGAATAGCCTTCCTAGCCAGTTTAATCAACTAATAGTTGCTTATAATGCTCAACGAGATAAATTGAATTTGAATGACCTTATTGTTGTATCTACCCAAGAGGAGTATAGGATGCGGCATGAAACTGTAGAAACTGTGCAATTAGCTTTTCAGCCACCACAGAGCAAATGGTCTTCTCATAACCATAAGTCTAAGTTTCATAAGGGCAATAAGTCACACTACAATCAACAAAATAAAAATTTTGGAGATCAGACTTCTGGTGGTCCCAAAAGAACTACAAAGAAAAAGTATCAATGTAAGTTCTGCAAAAAGAAGGATCATTGGCATAAAGATTGTTTTAAATTTAAGGCTTAGTTAGAGAAGAAGAAGAGTTCCGCAGGGGTTCATAAGCAAACGGAGGTCAAGTGAGAATGAAGTGGGCTTGTGTGTTGGGAATGGAGTTCAAGTGGAAGTTGAGTTCGTAGGAATGGTGAAGTTATCTTTGCAGTCTGGTTTCTCTCTTGTTTTAGAGAAAACAGTTTTTGTACCGACAATAAGACGGAATTTAATTTCTATATCGAAACTTGATGCTTCCAGCTTTTCCTTTAATTTTGGTAATAGAACTGTCGATTTGTTTTATGATTCTCGTTTGATTGGAAACTGCATTTTATGTGATGGTTTATACAAATTGTCTTTGACTTCTTTTGGTGAAGTCTCTTGTGTTACCAATGTGTCAAAGAAAAGGTCTCTAATCTGTGAATTATCCTATATGCTGTGGCATAAGCGGTTGGGTCACATTTCAAGGGATATGATGAACAGATTGGTAAAAATTGAGATACTTCCCTCACTTCTCTGATTTTGACACTTGTATGTATTGTAAAAGAGGAAAGCTGACTAAGTCCGCAAGGAAAGGTTCCACTAGGAGCGATGGTATTTTGGATTTGATACATACCAGTATTAGTGGACCTTTACCTTCCACCTCTTCCACCATATGTGGGAACAAATACTTCATAACTTTCATTGATGATTTTCGTGATATGGACATGTTTACCAAATTAATGATTAATCTCATGCTCTTGATAAATTCAAGATTTTCAAAATCAAAGTAGAAACAATGTGGAAAAAGTATCAAAATTGTAAGAACTGGCCGTGGTGGTGAGTATTATGGGAAGTATGACGAATCTAGTCAAAATATGGGTAATTTTGCAAAGTTTTTACAAGGGTGTGGGATAGTGCCTCAATACACCATGCCAGAGATACCCGAGCAGAAGGTCGTTTCTGAAAGACATAATTGAACTTTGAAGGATATAGTTAGGAGCATGACAAATAGAACAAATTTTCCAGAGTATCTATGGGGTGAAGCTTTGAAAACTGCTATGTACATTTTGAACAGAGTTCCAAGTAAAGCTGTTGAAAAGACACCTTTTGAATAAGTTTGGCTCATTACGAAGTTTAGGGATGCCCCAGCTAAGGTTAAGATTTATAATCCTCTTGAAAAGAAATTAGATTCAAAATCAACTCCTAGTTACTTTATTGGGTACCCAGACAGATCAAAAGGATATAAGTTCTACTGTCCCAATCGTGGCATCAAATTGTTAAGTCCATTACTGCTAAATTTCTTGAAAATGATTTTAGTGATAGTTGGAGTTCTATGATGAAGGAACTTTTTGTTGAACTGAATTAAGTTGTTGTTCCAATTCTGGTTATATAGGAAATAGTTATATCTCAACCAGTTGAAATTGTTAATGAAGAACCTAGACACCAGATGAACTTTTAGTTTTTCCTCCAACAATGATTGAATCAGTTTCTGAGCCACATGTCAGAAGATGTCAAAGGGAAATGAGGTCTGCATTGTCGAATGATTACATTGTCTATTTATTGGAGAGTGATTTTAATATTGGACATATTGTTGATCATGTTACTTTTAATCAAACATTGATAAGTCCTGAGTCAAATAAATGGATAAATGCTATGGAAGATGAAATGAATTCTATGGAACAAAATAGAGTTTTTGAACTTGTTGAACTTCTTCCAGATACTAAGGTCATAGATAACAAGTGGATCTTTAAAAGTATATTGGACTCAAAAGGGAATGTTGAACGAAAGAAAGCAATATTAGTTGCAAAAGGGTTCACTCAACGAGAGTGCATTGACTATAATGAAACTTTTTCACATGTTTCATCCAAAGATTCTTTTCGTATTATCATGGCACTTGTGGCACACTATAATTTGAAGGTTCATCAAGTGGATGTTAAGACAACCTTTTTGAATGGAGATCTGTCTGAAAAGGTTTACATGAGACAACCTG
>CAIGRT010047854.1:0-13663 GCA_903798405.1 Fraxinus platypoda | reverse complement strand
TGGGTCTTCATGGGCTGTTGGAGAGCCTCGGAATGAATAGAGTCTGGGAATGAGTAAAGGCCTCGAAATATACATGGGCCTCGAACCTCGGAATACACGTCAGAGGCTAAAAAATATACCATGTCTCAAGTAGGTTGGTCCCACCGGTGGAATATGATACCACGTGGAGCTTCCTTTTTACAAGTCGTAACAGCCCCTTAAGCTTAAAGGTTAATAAAAATATCAATATAAGAAATCTATTAGGACACGTGTCTATCGTCCAATACTGGAGAATCCATTATTACCGAGAGTGAAATAATCAATATTTGTAGACAAAAAACACATTTCAACTAATAATGGGTGGGTGAAATTATAATTTTTAGTGAAAATTTATTAAAGGTTCAAACTTTAATTTTAATCAAGCATTCAAGGGACTATAATTTTTACAATTTTTCAACTATATATTTTATCAAATTTTATCACTCTGGTAATACTTTTATCAAACAACCTTTAATCACGCTTTGATCGTGGCAAATACTAGTCCCATAAATTGGATAGGCTAACCCATTCATGACATTTGTGTAAGGTGGCTCGGGCTAATTTTACTCGTTTTGTTTTGATTACTTTCAATTAGACAAGATTATTAGGTGAATAATGTGTTGATCATAGTCTTCGTTAGTCCAACCAATTAAGCATGATCGAACGTTTTGATCATATTCGAGTAGGTCGACTTATCAAACTCATATATAACTAGTACTATTAATATAAAATGGATAGGCTATATGCATTTGTGACATTTGTGTAGGATGGGTAATGCCGATTTCGCTTGTTTTGTTTTGATTACATTCAATCATCTAAGACGATTAGGTGAATAGTGTGTTGGTCATGATCCCGACAGCCCAAGTCATCTAGCACGATCGGACATTTTAGTCATACTTGAGCAGCTCGACTGATCAAACTCATGTATAATTAGTATCGAATTCAAACATTAATTGTAAATTGATTGTAAAATCATTTAGTCAAGTCCACCTTCCTATAAGATAGTGTCGTAATAAAATTTGATTCCTAGTTTGAAATTTGACTTGTGTTCAGCTGTAAGTAATTAATTATCGTAGAAGCCTAGAAGGTCCGACAATATGAATGACAGACGTGAGGGACACCTTATAAAATCCTACAATAAATTGAAGATAACTATCAAGAAATAGTGAGTTTGGCATGCATCAGCATCGATAAGGACCATTACATTGTTTCAAACATAATCTCTACGTACATATCAATTAGTGCACGTCACATAAAGAGCACTTCCCTGCAATATACTGCACTCCATCCTCCTTCCTTGAATGTAAATGTCAGACAAATCTCCACCACCAATTTCACCTTGCCAAGGAAAAGTCATTAATTCTTAATTTGCAACAAAATGGTATCTAGAGTCAACATAGCTCTCAACATCCCAGAGGAAAGAACCAAATGTCACAGCCTCCAAAACGAGTCTCCTCAGACCACCAAAGCTGACCTTGATGAGTTCATCTTTAGAAGAATCGATAGTTCCTTCGGGAGTTATAACAATCTCTGGTCGACCGAATAATGCTTCTGTGTGTTTCTCAATGATGCTAACCGCCTCTTTAGATCTGATCGTTGCATATCTCTGAATTGTCTCCCCGTCAAATGACATCACATAGGATCGCAATCTGGATGGCTTTATCCCGTGGCCAAAACCGCCAGGGCTAATGCCACCAGCAGACCACGATGACACTTCTGGGTGGGATTGATTGGTCTTAAAAGTGTCACCACTTCTTTCACCACTAGGTCTCATCTCCTCTCCTACATCTTGTTGAATACTGCTTTCTTCATTGTCAATCCCCTGGGGAAGCATTTTTATTTTCATTTCCAACTGAAACCTCTGGTCGACTCGCTTGAGGAAATATCCATACATAACAGACGCTGCATAAACCTGGCCAACCCTAAGTTTGTTTATTTGTGCAACCGAGTTAGAATCACCAAGTCGATTTCCCAGAATGAGAGCGAGATGGTTCTGGATCATCTCATAGGCTTCGGGCGAATGGATCCGCCTAAGCTTCTCTTCTTGGTTGGGCCATGTATCAACCCGGCCAAAATCATCTGAGGACTGCCGAGTTATAACAGGAATTAGAGTCACATTAGCATCCATGAATTTCTGCACCACCAAGGCATACAAAATTTCTTCCAAGGCCTTCCTCCTTTCATCGGCTTTCACCTCAGCAATTCTCCTAACGATTAGAAAGGGCCCATCAAATAATTAATTTTTACTCTATGAAAGCATAATACATTTTTCCTTTCAGATTTGATAAGTAATCTACAAAATCAACATTTTGGGTGGTAAAGGAAACCCAATCGTGTTTTATTAGTTTGGTCATGCACATTAAAGCTTGAAAGAATGATTAAACAAAGTACAAAACCGTACCCTGAAGAGTGGCCAAGCACGTGCTGTTTGAAGAGCATGTTTGGTCAAGATTAAAAGTTACTTTTAACTTTCAAGCAACTTCTTTAGACAAACATGATTGAACTTTTTGAGAAGTTAATTTGAGATTGTTAATTCAAAAAACTTATTTAAAATTAAATAACTAATAAACAGTCATACTAACCTGTATAAAACTAAGTCAGTGCCAGATGCAGATGGCAAATCCATTTTTTCCTCTGCTTCACGATCAGATTGCAGCTGTTCAAGCTGCTGTTCTACTGCAGCAGGGACAAGGTGTGGGTGGCTTATTAAAATTCCAGAGAGAAATTGTCCAATTGGAGACTCCAGCTGAAGTGGAGCAATAGGAGCATCTGAATCCTCGGATTCAAAAGATTGCAATGAAGCTCGGATAGAATAGCACTTCTTGCTTCCATAACCCACTCTTCTTTTGCTTAAATTCCCATGAAATGTATACATGTATTGCTGCCATCCACCATTTAAATCAAGATCAGTTGAACTATATTTTTATAGATTGGAGCCACATA
The DNA here is from genome assembly GCA_903798405.1 of Fraxinus platypoda. Lineage (NCBI taxonomy): Eukaryota > Viridiplantae > Streptophyta > Magnoliopsida > Lamiales > Oleaceae > Fraxinus > Fraxinus platypoda. Next base: position 10,702 of record CAIGRT010047854.1, on the reverse strand, counting down.
ATTCCCAAACTGAAGAGTAAATTAATATATATAACAATACAGTGAAAATACTGGTATACCATCTAACTGCAAAATATACACGAAGATAACTTAAAGGTTAAGCTCACCAGTGTAAAGAGGTGACATCAATTGAAGTTAAAAATTGGTAATTGTACAAGGACGATTGAAAAGGATCTTTACTAGCAGCTGAGGAACGTCAAACCAGAAATATTTGAAATTTTGAAGAAATTAAGTTTTGACTTGTACATGTGAGTCGGAACCTAAATACTCATAAGTGATTCCTTAACAAATTAAGCAGCCACAAGTAACGAGCGTAAAAAACCTGGATAAAAACCTATACCATTTACTTCTTGTACGAGAAAATAAAAACCAAATAAACAAAGAAGATTCCCCTCATATATCCTATACACCTTAAATGCATTCCATGGTTTATACTTTAGTTGCATTTGACCAATTTCCTTCCAACAATATTTTATTCTTTCTTTCTTGGACAAGTATAATATGATTTTCTCCTTCCTTCTCAAATTTCAATCAACAAAACCCAGGTTCCAATTTAAGATTCAAGATTCTCCAGTAATATCTATTAGGAATCAACCAAAACTATTTATCTATGGCCATCTCAAGACTTACAAAAAAAAAAACTAGATTTTAAACAATGGACAAAATAATAAGCCAACCAAAATTAGCTCAACTTGAAATTTAAATTCGCCCCTGATTCAATTACATATATTGCTTTGATTTGTAAGCAAAATTAATGAAAAAATCACCTGATTCCAAGCGGGTGAGGCCAGAGAATTGGATCCCAACCGGGAGGAATAGGATCGTGTAGGCCAGAATCGGTGAACCCGATTAGGAGGCAAAGAAGACATGCTGCTGAAAGAAGACCAAAAAGCAGTCGCCGTTTCCATCTTCAATCAACGCCACCACCGACCACTGCATCAATCAAATTAAACACAAAATCAAAAAAAAAATCAAAAAACCACTTTAAATAATATAAATTGAATAAGGATTTCTAATATTGAACACCTTTCGAAGACAAATTCAACAAAGATAAAGAGTCAGTTTGTGTAATTATTGACTATTTTACTATGATCAACTCGTTTTGATCAAGGGACGATCTACAACGGTCGATCGAAATGTGAAGTACATGTTTGTATATTTATATGGAAAATTTGCAAATTTACCCCAATCTTTGCAATCTTTCAATAATATACCCTCAAGTTTTTTTAGCACCAGACATCCCAACCTTTCACGTCTCCATTCTCAACCACGGACACCTCAGTCCTCACGCATTATTTCACTGAATTATTATTCATTTATTCTTCTTGAAAATATCATAGCAGTATAAGGTTAGTTTGGTAATTGTGGTGCCTAATCTAGATAATTTTGTAGAAATGTACAAATGGGGCCGCGTCTTGTCTCAGAATCTCTGGGTGGGCCCAAGTGGAATTGTGGTGGGCTTGAAATACTCCAGAAGTCTCTTCTAGGCCTAGGTGTCCTATTTTTGACCGATCTCCAATTTGTGGTTGATTTATAAGAACCGTGCTATAGGTACAGAAAGATTTGCCAGACAATTGCCAGATTTTTGAAATCAAAGGCCAGGATTTATACAAAAAGGCGGGAAAAAAAAAATCAAAGGCCACAATCATTTTCTGGTAAGTTTCTGGTAAAATTCCCCGTACTCAGGGAATTACTCGATTTATAAACAAGTGATGCTAAAATTGTAAACATTATTCAATTCTGATTAACAGAAATCTTCACCAACCCACTGTTCGGGAACTTGCAATTGATTAACTAAATCTTAAGTTCGTGAAAACAATGACAAAAATTGAAAAAAATTGGTGGATACCTTAATTTCTTGATTTAAAGAAAATTCTAAGACCCCACAGTGAGAAATTATTAAAACATTGCACAACTAAGGATCCCTACTACAAACAATCTTGCTACATGTCAGCTGTCATAATTTCATTGGATGTTGGACAAAAAACAATCTCAAACCAGTCAATCCAGTATTGTCATATCATCACCTCTAAAAATCCCTGTACAAAGAGTTTAATTCTACTACAAATACAAGATGAACAAAAGCCTACTATAGTTTTATGGGGGCCAGATGGATCATTCAATATTCAATATAACATATAAACAAAAACAGTAAAAAAAGATAACAACAGTGGTAGATACATAAAACGCTTCACATGACCGCAACTGGCCTGGCTAAGCCACTGAATCTTCTACTGGTCCTTGTACCTCTTTCTCAACTTCTTCCCCGCTCTGAATCTCACTGTGATACTTGCAGATTCAGCAGATAAACCTGCATCAGCACTTAAAAGTATAAGCAAACCCTAAAATTGTGAAAAGAATGATTGAAAACTAAATCAGAACATAAGTTAGTTATGTTAGGTAGAGAGTAATGGACGAGACCTGATGACGCAATACACAAGATTTGAACTTTTTTCGTTCTAAATACTATTGGGTACTTTTAAGTCCAACTTACCAAACATACCACATGTGATTAGAAGGCAAGCCGAAACACACAGAACTGCATTCATCTGAGCCTCGTAGATCTGCACCTCACACGAGAACATGCAATTTAAGAAGTGGCCAAATGACTCAACTTTAACTACACCAAAATCTCTGTAAAAGTAGGAACATGGTAATAAACAGAGTAATCTTTCCCACATTGTACAGTATTAAAAGAAAAAGGTTCAGCGTACTTAAGAGATCAGCTGATAGATGACAAAACTACATACATCTAGAAGTGTGACAGAACAAGCTCTCATCTACACCCCCAAACTTGGGTTCCAGTTAATGAAGGTTATAAATCAAGAAACGTCACAACTCAGAGCGAATGTCAATGGACTTCATAATGATTGGATGATTTTGAGGAAAGATGAAAATGATTGCTACTGCAAAACGGACAACATTGAGGTGTCACAGCTCTAGAACCTGAAGTAGATAAGTAACTGACCATGGATTACTAAGAAAGAGACCAAAGTTGCTTATGCTTCAAGATGTTTGGTGTTAGAACCTAAAAGCAACCAGCACTCTCGGGTGGTTTCATATTTACACGAGCTGATTCACAACTGATTCCCTTCCAGAAGAATCTGCACCTGCTCATTCACGTGAATTCGGTTAGCAAGCATCACCCTCAGCTGCAGACTAACACTCAGTGTCTCCACCATAATTTATGGACTACCATTGATCATATAACACACTTGTATAAATACTTCCTCATTTTCACTGTATGATTTATTAAGCGAGATTAAGAATTAAAGTTCATTTTACATTCCAAAGTTCAACTTGGTATCAGAGCTTGAAATGGCCAACACCAATAATGCTGATACTGATAGCCCTCAAACCCAATCAGCATCTGTTTCAAATGCTATGATGTCTCCAATGTTGGGAAGTCATCATCTCGCTCCTTTCGGTATGAATCTCACACAGCTTGATAAAGATAACTATCTCCTATGGAAGAATATGATCCTTCCTATTATTCGAGGTCATAATCTGGAAGGATATCTACTGGGAACTAAGGCATGTCCATCTGAGTTCATCAATACTCAAATCACTGGAGAATCAGGAATCACTGTGGAAATGACACCCAACCCAGAATTCAATCAATGGAGGTCTGTTGATCAGCTCCTCATGGGATGGCTTTATGCTACTATAACTCCAAAAATTGCTGTGTGTTATGGGATCCACAAGCTCCTCTCAACTGTGGACTGCAATTAATGAGAGTTACAACATTCAAAACAAATCTAGAATTACATTCCTTATTGGAGAGCTCCAGAAAACCAGGAAAGATAATCTGAGCATTGATCAATACTTAAGCAAGGTAAAACTACTTGCTAACAATTTGGAAGTTGCTGGAAAAACTATTGAGCTCTCAGATCTGGTAACTCAAATTCTGGCTGACTTAGATGAAGAATACAAGCCCATTGTTGTGCAAATCAACAGCAGGGACTCCATCTCTTGGGAGGAACTTCAATCTACTCTCATGACCTATGAGAGCAGACTTGATCACATAAATGCCATCAGAAATGAAATGGCTGCAATCAATCTGAATCAATCTTCAGCTAACTTCACCCAGAGGTCTCAAAACAACTACTATCCTGGGAGAAACTATAGAGCCTACAATGGAGGAAGATCACAATACAGTGGAAATTACAGGGACGGTAGAAGAGGAGGCAGAAACAGAGGCATATCCAACTTCAATAATCTGCCTATGTGCCAAGTATGTGGGAAAGTTGGACACAAGGCAAATGTCTGTAATTACAGATATGATGAAAACTACAATGGATCGGCACCTCATCAAACCAACTTCAGAAATCAAACACCATCAGCCTTTGTTGCATCACCAGAAACTCTCAATGATCCAATATGGTTTGCTGATACAGGAGCTAGCAACCATGTCACATCAGATGTTGAATGCCTCAGTCAATCAAGCAAGTATTCTGCATGTACCTGAAATTAAGAAAAATCTCATAAGTATCTCACAAAGTTCATTTTACATTCCAAAGTTCAACTTTTGGGTTGCCATCAAAACAAAAAGGTCTAACAGCGACTATTTCACGACTCTAATTCAATTTTCCTCTTTCTATTTTTCTTGGGTTCCTATATTTCCAAATTTTAATGGATGTTTCTATATAGTTTGGCAAATTTATAAATAGGAATACTAAGATAAATAAATAGTGGATCCCACGAAAGGCATGAAAATTCAGAAATTAGAGTATGATTCATGGATACATAGAATATCCTTCTGAATTGTGTGTGAAACTACTACCAGTAAGAATAAAATTTGACAAACAACTTCAAGAAATGAAAAGTAAAAATATGAAATACATGTAATACTAAAGTGAAAGCAGCACACAACCTATACTGGAAAAATCTACCTGGGCCATTCACAATTAGAGTTAATGCAAATAATTCATATGCCTTGCATCAAGTTTCAAATAAATGCACGACGTAATTCTACTACTGAATATGGAGCAAACTAACATTTATCTCACAGTTTTTTCCCTTCAAATTTACAATTTCAAAATTCTTTCTAATAGAAAGAACCCTAAAATTAATTACCGGTTTCTCATAGCAATCCCTTTCAGAAGCAGTCAACCGATGCTCATTCTTCCAATATATTTCTAAAGTAAATAAAATTCACTTCAAACTTCAGCACCAGAGATCACAAAATCAATAATCACCAAAATAACAAATTATAGAAAATTATAAAGACAAAAAGTATACAAACCCAGAAGCTGAAAAGCGGAGAAGGGTACGATGAAGCGTGAAGGCTGGAGAATAAGAGTGATCATTGACACAACATGAGATTTCAGAGCCTTTGGCGATGGTAAGTTAAAGAGAGTGTTGCAACCCCTGCCTCTGCCGCCACCACTTACGCCAGTATAATCCATTGCAATGCCATTTTTTTCCTTTTGGAAGAATTTTCTCTGTTAACCTTCCTTTTGTTTTCTTTTGCTACACCAAGGAAGACTCGCTCGCTTATTTTCTTGTTCTTGAGTAGTTGGATAATTGTAATGAGATCATAAATTTGGTGCCAATCTCAATAAAATAAAAGTTAGGACCCCAAATAAAATTTCATTGGACCATCGATCAAAAGATACTTCCTTCACGATTATTCGAAAAAACAAAACTTGGTCAGTGTCTTATAATCAAGTCGAATTGTATACAAACAGAGTAACATATGATTTTCTTTAGAGACTTTGCTTCGTCACACGTATTGAGTTGAAATTGCTACTAGGTATACATATAAAAAAAAATAGACTCGTGAGAGTGATGACATATTACATCACATTTTTTGTCTATATTAAGCATTATAATTTTATCTCTATAATATGTCCAAAGCAAACATTTAATACATATTATATTAGAGTTGATATGTATAAATACGCATGGATCAAGTAGTATGACGAAATCAATAGCCAACATGTAAAATTTAGAAGTAAAGTTTTCTAATATAGGCACGTTTTTTGTTGTAATTTTCATAATTCTTATAAAATTTATAATTTTATTATTAAAACATAATCCAAAAGGAAAAGGGACATTTAAATTATATTGCGTTTACAATTTTATTACTCATAGAAATCTTTTCCTAATTTGATTCAAAAAGAACTATTCCCTGCCAACTCCATCCTTACATATATTAACCTTCTCACTTTCTTTTATTTGTACCTTCTAGATTTTTTTCTCTCTAGACTTTTATAAAAAAGATAAGGACAATGTCTTCTTCTGAAGAAAGAAAGTTGATTTTGAAAAGCTCCGATAATAAAGAATTTTTGGTGAAAGAATCTAGTGCAATCCAGTGTATAACGATCAAGAATTTCGTTGAGGATGGGTGTGTCTCCGGCGCGATTCCGTTGGCAAACGTAGATAACAAAAATCTGGCTTTGGTCATAGAGTTCATGGAAAAACATGCGGATACTACATTGTCCGATGCGGAGAAAAAGGAGTTTGACGTCGAATTTGTGAAGAAGCCATTTGACGACCTTCTTGAGTTGATCTTAGCAGCAAATTATCTTAACTTCCGGGAATTAATGGATTTATTGTGTAATACTTGTGCAAAACAAATGGAGAACTGGTCAGTCGAAAAGGTGCGAGAGATATTCAACATCCAGAATGACTACACCGTGGAGGGAGAGAAGGCAGTTCGTGCAGAGAATCCTTGGGCTTTTGAGTAGCTGGTTTTGATCATAGATGACATAAATCATATTAGCAACTTCTAGGGTTTTTTTTTTTCTTTGAAAATCTTGATTATGTGATTTTAATTAGGTTAATACAATTAATGAAATTTATTATAATTTTAATTTTTCCGTCTAGTATCTATTATATTGGGTTAATGTGCTTATGTGAGTTTATACGGAGACGTGTTTATGAACAATGCAGTAATTATAATCAATTTAAGGTTTGATTCAAACATGTACGTTTAGTTTTGTAGATGGGATAAAAGTTGCCAAAAAGTGTGCACCATCCTGCAAACGAAACATGTCACTAACATCGAAAACAGGAAAGGCCATAAAAACAAAAAACAACACGACATTATCAATTATTTGTACCAAATCTATTCAGCTCACAGTACTAAACATTCCCTTAAACGTCTTATGCATGGAAGGCCATAAATTTCAAAATGCCTGCAAAGTTCATCGTAAAGAAGAAACGGATATCTGAATGCTAATACCCTACAGCTGTAAATTAATCTGACTCCTATAAATGATAGAAAAGCATATCTTCAAGCTGCATGAAGAGGCTAGATTCTAATTATATACATTCCTGTAGAATGCCTTCACTTTTCTCAGAGCAGCCAGAAAATTCCGGCAACTGTGTCTTTGCATCTTCCAATAGCTTAAATAGAGTCTTGTTTCTATCTATGCAGGGCTTCCTCCAATGGAGATTTGCCCCATCTGCAAATAACATACGTCCAAAATGGGTAACTTCCAGTAAATTACTCCATGTACCACATGTAAAATCTTGTTAAAAAAACATTATTTATCTCTGCTTTTACGAGCAAACCCACTTGGTCATGGCTATTCGTGATCGCTACATGTAATGTTTTCCCAAAATTATCTACAAGAACAGTTCAGCTACAATGAGTTTCTCACTTTCTTTATATTCTCGTAAAAATTAGGGAAGAGAACTTCACACTTTTTTGTACAAGGTAAATGGCAAAGGGAAAAGCCAGTAACTTACCTCTAGTATTGATCTAGTGGTGGCAATCGAGTCGAGCGGCTCGTCGGCTCGGCCCCTCGGCTCGTACTGTAGCGAGCACGAGCCGAGCGAGCTCTGCTCGTTAGGGAGGCGAGCGCTCGTGGGCACCCGAGCTCGTGGGCTCGTGAAAAAACATTAAAAGAAAAATTAACGAGCCACGAGCCGAGCTCGCCCACGAGCAAACGAGCCACAAGCCGAGCCTAGCTCGTGGCTTTAAGGCCGGCTCGGCCCATTGACATCTCTATATTGATCTCCGCATTTCCTTGGATAAGGAACTGAACAATATCTTCGTACCCAGGGGTATGCTCTCTTACTAACTGAAGATAAAGAAGGATTTCTAATGGTTAAAAAAAAAAGTCTTTTTGAATTTTTGTATTAAAGTTAATAATAAGTTTAGTGCAATAATAAGCTCACAATGGAATAATTGATGAACAGCTTGACTATAAAATAGTCCACATAACTACCTTTCTAGCGAATCTATTAGTTGTTCTAAAAAGCGAGTTTGCTATGTTTTGTGAGTCTACATGGTTGATTGGCCGGCATCAATGTGATTGTAGATCACAATAAGATAAAAAGTTGAAAGAACACATAATTGCTAGAAGTTGAAAAAAAAAGTCGAGTCCCCATATATTTGCAAGGCTCACCCACACCCCTTTTCCAAACAGTTTATAGAATTCTACACTAAGCTAAGAAAATTTTTCCTACTATCAAGGTAGTTGCTACATTCACCCATATAACCTTACAGATTGTAGGCTTCTGAGAATGTGTATTTGGATGGATGCATAGATGAATACCTCTATATTGTTCTGTCTAGGAGGATATATTTTGAGTGCACAACGCCGACACTTGATGGGAAATTAAGTTATCAAAAAGTGCCTCAATGTTCCATGCGTATCACCTCCGAGCATTGAAGACATAATAAATACATTAGTGCACATCTTCAGGCTGATGAAGGTGTAATTTTCTTACCGCAGACTTAAATTCTACAATACAACTCTAGCTTCCTGGTCTCATCGTACTATCGGCTCCCTCAAATAATCAGTTTCCTGGATTATCAACTCGTCTTGGATTATCAGAAGTCCCAGATATTTTCCCCGTAGCTTCAGCCCACCAGTTAAAGGAGCTTAGCTACTATGGGAGGGTTTTGTCATGCAGAGAGTGTGCGTGTGACCACATAAGAACCCCTTGTCCACAGGTATATAAAGGACCGGCTGGACCAAGTAATTCACAATACTCAGTTACTGGCCTATTGCCTTTTTTGATTCACTATCTCCCTAATTCGTTCCTGACTTGACCAACAGAGAGCTATGGTTGGAGAATTAACCAGCTTCACTTTTGAACGTGTAACCTATTGCATAATACTAACTTTTAAAGTCCATCTTAAGAGATATTAGCATCAATTTTTATCACAATTACATGATTGAGCACGTTTCAATGCACCCCAAAACACACCGTTCCTGAACTTATCTGATCCATCTTTCAAGTTTCCAGCTAGTTCTCATTATTCAAGTTATGTAATTTCCCGTTTTGCGTTCATCTTTATTGTTATTTAGAATCTAATCTTCCCCTTAGCTACCATTTTACAATTATATTTCTAGTTATGAAACAGAGAGGCAAAACAAACAAGGGCTATATAAGTTGTGAGAACAGAGTTTTTTAACCCATTAATAATAAGGACTTTGCTACAAGTACAAGGATTCAAAATCCTTGTACTTACAGCATAGACACACATTTGGGGGGGGGGGNGGGGGGGGGGGGGGGGGGGGGGGGGGGGGGGGGGGGGGGGGGGGAATTTTTTATTTCAATATTTTATACATGGGTCCACTCCCATATGAGTGGGAATTCAAAATTCTGGTAAAATCCTGATAAAAAGAGAGGTGCTAACCAAGCGGCAACATGTCATTTTATAAATACAAATAGGAAAATAATTCCGTCAGTTCATGATTTTTTTTAAATATAGTGGGTCCATAATTTATCCCTATAATGAGATTTGTGGAAGTAATGTATTTTGGAATATTAGGGGCATGTTCTCTTTACTGTTTTCAGGCTATTCTCAGTTTTCAACTTTCGAAAATATTGAAAACACGTTTACTTACCTATTTTCATAAATGAATTTTCAAAAATGAGTTTAAAATTTACAAAGAAAACGAAAAACGATAAAAATGTTGTTTTTGTTGTTTTCGGTTAAAACAAAGCCAAAACTTCATTTTATTTTTATTTTGAAAACAATTTTTCAAAATGACAAAAAGAAAGCGTTTTCAGCAATCTCAAAATAGACACTTAAAACACAAAACTCAAATTGAATTCAAAACTCAAAACTAAAAACTGAAATGCGAAGAGAACATCCCCTAATTTTTGGGAGATTATATGGTTGAAAAAAACAAAGAAAAAATGTATTAAAATTTTAATTGGGACCAAACAGTAGGTAAGTATACAAAAATTTAAAGCGGTACAAGTTTTCAAGAGCAACAGATGAAATACTTTATAGATAGGCGTCATTTCCAAATAACATTTCGTGCTTGACGAGTAAAAGTACTCTACCTACTTTTAAAAGAAAATACTTTTAAGTAATTTTTAAAACATTGACCGATGACGTGGAGTATCGATTGCTCTAACTATTTCACGTGTCTTTCGCATCAGTTACCTTGCCTAACAAGGTTAGAACTAATGCATTATTAATTTGTAAACGTAACCTATTGAAGCGGGTGGCTAAAATTATTATTATTTTAATTTAGGTACTGCTATATATTATAACAAATATATCCTCCTCGAACCAAATTGACCCAATTCAATGAATGTACCCAACGTAGCAAACAAGAAACACCCATAGATGTATATGGAGAAATGATAAATAATAGCCGCCTTTGTCTGGTACCACATGCAGATATTGGCTAGCACGTTTTCTTTAATGCTACACTACATGATTGTGAGGGCCACTGGCGGAGCCCAAATTTTTGACAATTTTTTTTTTTTAATTTTAAGATTT
>CAIGRT010047847.1:0-11346 GCA_903798405.1 Fraxinus platypoda | reverse complement strand
AGAAAGACGAGAAGGATGATAACTTGATTTCATATAATAGTGTTTTTGTAAATACTCGTGTGATAAGTTAGTAGTGTGGCATGGTCAAGCCGCCAAGTTAGTTTAGGATGTCAATGTCCAGCTTTAAAGTATTTAATAAATTTTTTTTACACAACTTGGCAACATAGCACGTCGCAATAGGTGGTATTAGAGCTAGTGGTTTCTAAAAGCGGTTTTGAAGACTAATACGATAATATTCCTCCATTTGATGGCATCTTCTATGGCTGAGTACGCCTCTAATTAAATTTTTAGATATGAGATATGACATCGTTGTGGCGTTAATATTTTTTATGATAAATTATAATGTATACTATTTGTGATATGATGCAATAATAGTGCATATGAATTTTAGAAAGAACTTCTATTGGTGCAACATTACGAATAGGGTATATAGTAGAGACGACATAAAAAAAGAAAGTGGAAAAAAATTAAGACTAGACAAGAAATAAAGATACACATTGTAGAACCAAGATTATTGAATCTCTTTAGTTCCTCGTTTGCCTCAGCTAAACGAGCTTATTCATGTGGATGCATGAATTCAAATCTTTCAGTAGACAAGTCAACATTTAGCTGCTAATAGTTCAGTAATTAATCAACCATAATTGAGCCTTCAGTTAATGGAATAGTCGACACAATTGATCATCTCTAGGATAATCATTTTGCATAAATTAACTCGAATGCCACGAGAAAAAGTCCATAGCCGCCATAGATCTTCACTTGTAAGGACAGTACGCTTGCTTGAACGATATTTTAAAACATGCACTACGATTATTGTGCATAAGCCGCATATCCTCGAGGTAAAAGAGTAGCATCTTTGATTGGATTTTCTAGACTATCATCACAGAAATCAGCTTGGCATACCTCCAATTTATTTATGTTTCATGGATATACTTTATCCCCAAGAGGGATTCCAAAGTAGTTTGAAATGATTGATCCATCTATTTTAAGTTCTTCACCTTGAATGAAAGTCAAAAACTGGGCAAGACATTTGACCTCCAAACTAGTAGCACTCATGATGAGAATCTTGGAAGGTAAGCTAGCAACGATCCTTTGCATGTTCCAGATGTACCGATTACAAGATCAAGAGCAAAGAAAATCAAAGAAGCCATGCAAGGACCTATCCTAGCAACATGGACTGAGTGTTTAAGTACTACAAGTAAGACACCAAACTTCAAGATGGGCATGAAGGAAGAACCAACCTTAGTGCACTTAATTCAAGCTAAGTCGGAAGAAGCGGAGCAGAAAGTGTAGCTAGAAGGCATCGTCGAGCGGGCAAAATAGGGCGTGCACGTGAGGAAGCAAAAATTTTAACTGAAGCCAAGTCAAGTGAATGTGCCGCAGTACAAAATCTGAAAGCGATTTATTTTTTTCCTTTTCCATTTCTATTTGTTCGAAGTAATTTTAAGTCTTTCGAGTTATTTAGGATTTCTTTATTGTTGCCTGTATATTGAGGCATTATTAATTGTCAATAACACCAAGACATTAATTGAAAGATTAATTTATAAAGTGAGATTAATTTCATGTCTTGTTCTTGATCAAACTATCCAAAACTTATCAAAGACATCCAACCTTGGTTCTTGATTCAAAAATTATTGGGTGAAGGTAATAACTCTGGTTTCAGGTTTCTTGGGATTCTATCAAATCGTGTGTGAGTTCCAAGGTACATGCTACAACGGGGTTCACATCAGTTGGTATCAGAGTTTTGGCTGTAAAATCAAGTTTTTGTTCTTTATATTTCTTTTGTTTTCAGTTCAAGTTTTCCTTGTGTCTTCTTCGCTGAATCTTCATCGTATTCTTTAAGTCATTCATATCAAAACAACCATACCAAAAATATTCAAGAGTTGTTTAGACCATTAATTAGGGTGCACCAACACAATTTTTTTCCATGCCTTGTTTTCAATCTTTCTGTTAAACAAAATAATAAAAAGAAAAACGAAATTCAAAAAAAAAAAAAGTAAAAAATATTCAAAAGAAAAGCATCTTAATTTCAAAAAAATAGCCAAGAAAATTCAATAAAAAAGGAAAGAAAATTCAAGAAAAGCATATTCAATTTCAAGAAACCCTTTCTAGGAATTCTTGTGCTGTTATTTTCCAAGAAAAACCATCTTTATTGATATTCGATACACATATCATCCTTGGGAAACCATCGTGTTGCGAAAAGGCATAGACCAAATTCAAGAAGTCTTTTCTTGGAATTTTTGGGGTGTTTACATTCTTCATTTGATCTTTCCTTCTTGAGTCTGATTATACTTCTTGTTTCTTTAGTATGGGTTTGAACATTACTAAGGGTGAATTCTTGATTGAGTTTAGCTAAACTCCTTAGAGAATTTACAAAGAAAGCATAGTGAGTAAAAATGCAAGAGTGGTGAGCTCATTATCGGGGAAAAACCCAATATTGAGTGAGTTTCACATGAGGGCAAACACGTGAGGATTATATTTTTCTAGTCATTAAGATGTCCGAAAAAGAAGAATTTACATCTAGGGAGGAGAACAACCAACTCTTCATGTTGAAAGCGCAACAACAATTTGTGAGGATGAATGTAGTGTTTGGCGAAATTAGCGATAGGATGGATATGCAAGATACTATGATTGAAAACCTACAAAGGGGACAACCAAAAAGAGTTCCTAACATAGGAGGCAAGATATCATCCCTAGGGCTGAATTTGAAGGTAAGAATGAAATAGAGAGTGAGAATAAGGATTACCAAAATCTCAATGGCTTAAGTGAGTAGGATTAGGAGTAGAAGAGATAGGCGTGAAAGGTTCCCTAGAGGAGATCATAAAGATGTTGGTGGTCGAGGAACATATAGAATAATTTGGATAGTTTTAAGATGAAATTCCTTCATTCCAAGGTAGAAACGACCAAAAAGTTTATTTGGAGTTGGAGAAGAAGTTAGAGTTGATCCTTCATTCCATAATTATTCCGAGGAGAAAGTGGTAAAACTAGCAGTGATAGAATTTACTGATTATGCAATAATATGATGGGATAAAGTATTGACAAATAGGAGAAAGAATCATGAGAGACCTTGGTGAATTGAAAGCTCTCATGAGGAGACAATTTGTACGCAGTGATTACTATAGAGACCTTTATCAAAAATTACAAAGCCGTAGTCAAGGTTCAAGGAATGTGGACAGTTACAATAAAAAGATGGAGGTAGCTATGATTAGGGCTAATGTTGAGGATGATAGGGAGGCCACAATGGCTAGAGTTTTGAATGGATTAAATAGGGATATAGGCAATGCAGTTGAGTTACAATATTATGTGGAGTTGGAGGACATGGTGCATATATGAAGGTGGAGAGACAATTAAAAAGAAAAGGAGCAGCGAGAAATTTTTCAAGTTCTAATCCTCCTTGAGGAGGATAGGGAGGCAAAAATGCTTGGGTTTGAGGCACATTGCTTCTCAATGCCCAAACAAAAGGGCAATGATCATGCGTGATAATGGGGCAGTGGTGACTGAGAGTGAGAGTGATAGTGATGAGATGCCCGAGTTGGAGGATACTAGTGATGGTGAAAACTTGTTACAAGGCGTGCTCTTAGTACACAAATTAAGGTGGATGGTGTGAGCAACATAGAAAGCCATGAGAAAGTGTGCCGTCAAATTGAGAAGAAGCATTATGCTTCTCAAGCTAATAGAGGACGAAAGCGTGTTACATTTATACTAGGTGAATGGGTTTGAGTGCATATGAGAAAAGAGTGTTTTCAGCGCCAAAGGAGGTCAAAATTACAATCGGAAGGAGATTGACCGTTCCAAGTGCCTGAAAAAATCAGTGAAAATGCCTATAAATTGGATCTTCCAGGTAAGTATAGCATTTCTGCTACTTTCAATGTTTATGATCTTTCTCTATTTGATGCAAGTGGAGATTCGAGGATGAATCCTTTTGAAGATAGTGGGAATGCCTATAAAGTGAATCCACACTTTAATTAATTCACGCAAATCAAAAGTTAAATTAAAAGCACAATGATAATGCCTCAGAATTAAAGAAATCCTAATTTACTCAAAAATAAAATATATAAATTCAAACTAGGAAACAAATCCTCGTTGTCCCTTGTTGGACATGCGCATAGTGTAGTGGGGTGCGTTCACGTCGTTCATCCATTTTAGGATCGGGTTTTAGAATTTTAGGTGTTGCAGACGCAACGAGATTAAGGCCACGTGTGCGCATGGCTTCCCAGCTTAGCTCCCTCCACCTTAGCCTGATAAAATGCACTAAGTTTCTTCTTTCGTGCCCATTTTGAAGGTTGATGTCATGCTTGTTGCACTTGCTAACCAGTCCTCCATGATACTCATCATTCCTTCATCCTCGAATTGGCCTGCATCAAGAAAGAAAGATCAACAATATTAAAAGTAGCAACACATTATACTCACCTGGAAGGTCCAGTTTTTAGGAATTGTAATTAATATTCTCAAGGATTTGGAATAGTCTATCTCCTTTTGGATGTAATTTGGACATTCTTTGGCTGAAACTTTCTACTCGCATGTGAACCCAAACCCAATCCCACGTTTTCTTGATGTGAACTCCTTTGCAGTATGTACCCTAGGACCCACACAAGATTTGATACGAACTCAAGAAAGCTAAAGTTAGATAAAGAACCTTGACCCAATAATTTCTTGAAGAAACCAAGGTTTGAAGGGTTGAATGCCATAAAGATCAAAAATCTTTGATAAGTTTTGGATAGTTCAATTAAGAACAAGCTTGAAAGCAAATCCTCACTATATAATTAATCTCTCAAAATAATGTAATGTTCTCTGTACAATGAATAAAATCTTATATAGATGGACTGAAAATCCTAATTAACTCATAAAACGTCAAGAACATATAAATAGAGTTCTACTCAAAATGAAAAACTGAACTTCATCAAATTTTTGTACCATGCATACAAATGGTTCAACCATTTTGCCCTCAGGTTGTGCAAAATTTCATGCTTGTGTGTGCAAGGGAATTTAGACATTGCCTGCATCCTTAGCTCGCATCAAATGCACTAAGTTTGGTTATTCCTTTACGTCCATCTTAAAACCGTGTCTTGCTCATTGAACTTGAAATCTCAACCCACATAGCTTAGACAAGTTCTTGTATGGCTTCCTTGATCTTTTTTGCTCTTGATCTTGTTATTGGTCCTTCTGGAATATGTAAGGGCTATCTTTACTCGTCGACCTTCCATAATAATCATCGTTCTCTCACTCTTCAAAATGATTCGACCTCGAATCATCACCTGCATCAAAGAGAGAAAGATCAGCAACACTAAAAGTAGCAGACACATAAAATATTTCCATCTTTGTGGCGTTCAATCCTAAAACCTTGGTTCTTGATTTAAGAAATCATTTTGATCAAGATTCCTCTATCTGATTTTAGCTTTCGTGGAAAGGTATAACTTACTGTGGGTTCCAAAATTCATCCTTCAAGGATTCACATCAATTGGTATCAAAATTTTGGCTCTAAATCAGATTTTCTTCCTTATTATGCTTTCCATTCCATCTTCTTACATCTCTTTCGTTTGGGTTTTCATAACGATCTCAGAGTCATTAGTGTACAATCTCAATCATTATCAAAAATCATGCCAACAATATTTAAGAATTCCTTAGTGCAGAATCCATTAACACCAACACTAATTTTTATTGATTTCTTGTCTTGTGGTTGCTCAATTCCTTTAAGTTAATCGCATTTGCATAAAAAAATAAAATCAAAGAGAAAATATAAACCGTTTCCAAATAATCTTCAAAATTCATTAAAAGCAAAAATCAATTTCAAGAAATATTTTCTTGGCATGTTATTTTGCAAGAAATGCATTCTTACTGATTTTTGGCACATAAATCATTTATTTCGTTCAGCTTGTGATCTTTTTATTCTTGAGTCCTTTCTCATTTTTTAATATCCTTCTTATTTCTCGAGTCTTGTTAGTTTGAACATTGCAAAGATTGAATCCTTGATTGATTTTCGTTAGTTCATAAAGAACTTGACAAGAAAAGCATGGAGAGGAAAAATGCAAGAATGGTGAGTTTATTATCAGGAAAAAGTCAATAGAGTGAAACACTTGAGTCTGTTTTACATGATATTACTTTTTCTAGTGAATAACATTTTGTTTTTGAGCCAAAAAAAAATGTCTAAGAAGGGAGATTCTACATCGAGGAAGGAGAAAAATCAGGTCTTTATGTTGAAAGCCATGTGACAAAAATTCAAGTGGATGAATGTGGTGTTTGGAGAAATTAGGGATAGAATGGATATGCATGATATATGGTAATTACGAATTTGCGAAGGGAACAACCACAAAGAGTCCCTAATGGTAGGATAAAAGATATGCGTGATCCTAACCCAAGGGCTAAATTTAACGATGACCAAATCTCTACGGCTGAATTGGGTATGATGAGGCATAGAGGATATTGACATGAAAGAGGATTTAGAGGAGACCCTAGACGGGGTAGATAGAAACCTTGGAAATATTAAAATGAAAATACCTTTCTTCTAAGATAAAAATGACCCTGAAGTCTATTTGGAGTGGGAGAAGAAGTTGGAATCATTATTTGATTGCATAACTACTTAGAGGAGAAGAAGCTGAAGCTAGTTGTCATTGAATTCACGAAGTATGCAATAATATGGTGGGATCAATTGGTGACAAATAGGAGGAGAAATCATGAGAGACCTATAGAAACCTAGGGTGAACTAAAAGCTCTCATGAGGAGGAAATTTGTACCTATTCATTAATATAATATAGGGACCTCTATCAAAAATTACAGACCCTTACTCAAGGTTCAAAAAGTGTGGAGGATTACCATATGGTGATGGAAATGACTATGATTAGGGCCAATGTTGAGGAGGTTAGGAAGGCCACAATGATCATGTTTTTGAATGGGTTAAATAGGGATATAGCCAATGTAGTTAAGTTACAGCACTATGTGGAGTTAAAAGACATGGTACACATTGGAATGAGGGTGGAGAGGAAATTGAAAAGAGAAAGAGCAGCAAAATATTCTATGATTTCTAATCCCTTTGGAGAACGAGATGGGGTAAACCTAGGGAAAAAGAAGAGGTAGCTAACAAAAATAATCCCAAATCTGATTCTCAACCTTCTAGGAATAAAGGTATTAAATGATTGGATTTAGGGCACATTGCATCAAAATGACCTAACAAAAGGGTAATCATTTTGCGTGACATGGGAAAGTGCTGACGAAGAATGAGAGTGATAGTGATGACATGCTCGAGCTGCAGGATGCTAGTGATGATGATGGGGATAGAGTACCCTATATAAGGTGAATCTCTTATTGCGAGGCGTGCTCTTAATGCACAAATTAAGGTAGATGATATGGAGTAGGTTAGATACAATATCTCCACATTCATTCAACCAGTGCAACCTATAGGATCTAGGATGTTTTAGCATAGTCAATCTCAATTTTTCTACAAGGGTAGTACTAGCAACAATGACACAACTCCCCCTATCAATAATCATACTAAAAACCTTGTTGTTAACACATGGCACCTAATATGAAAAATGTTCTCCCTTTGCTGTTCCATAGTAGACCTTGACTATCTCCCTATTCAAACCATTAAAAAACCTAGCCATTGTGGCTTCCCTATACTCCTCAACATTCACCCTAATCATAGATATTATCTTCATCTCCTTATGGAATCCTCCACACTCCTCGAACCTTGACTAAGGCTTTGAAGTTTTTGATAAAGATCTCTATAATAATGAATGTAAATCTTTTCCTTATGATAGCCTTTAATTCACCCCATGTTGCAATAGGCCTCTCATTATTCCTCCTCCTACTTGTTGCTAATTGATCTCACAATATGATTGCATAATCAGTAAACTCTATCAACTCCAACTTCTTTTCCCACTCTAAATATACCTCTGGATCGTTTCTACCTTGGAATGAAGGAATTTTAATCTTAATGCTACCAAAATTCCAATCAACCCTATCTTCACCAAAAGTTACTAGAATCTCCTCTAAGCGGGGCCCCTTTCACGGCTATCTCCCTCTATTCCTCATCCTACCCACTTAGGCCTCCGATATTTGATCATCCTCATTAACAATATTCACCTCATTCCCATCATCAAATTCAGCTCTAGGATCATGCCTCCTCGCCTCCTAACATTAGAAACTCCTCTAGGCACCACCCTTTGTAAGTTAGCTATCACTAAATCATGCCGATCCATTCTATCTCTAATTTCTCCAAATACCACATTCATCCGCTCGAATTGTTGTTGCATGGTTGACATCCTAATAACTTTGTATGCCTTATGTGTTTGCACTCATGTTTCACTCAAATTTGGCTTTTTCCCTCTAATGTTCTCACCACTAGCATTTTTCCTCTCAATGCTTTCTTTCAAGTTCTCTAAGGGACTAATTGATCTCAATCAAAAAAAATTCCGTTGTGAGGTTCAAATCCACAAGAACAAGGAAATTAAGAAAGATAATGACTTGAGAAAAAGGACTCAGAAAGGAATGAACGAAATAATTGAATGAAAACGCAACCAAGAACTTCAAGATAGTGTTTCTTGAAATTGATTCATACATTTTCCACAACAAAATTGATACCTGTGGATGATTTAGGTATTGAATTGATTTCTTAAAAGAAATTGCACTTCAAGAATTTTCAAGAAAGTGTTTCTTGAGATCGAATAAGCTTCTTTTTGGCTTGGAATTTTCTTTTTCGTTTTGCTGGAATTTTTTTTTTTTTCAGAATTTTCGTTTCTTTTTCTACTAAATACGTGGAAAATCGACAGAGGCAAGAAAGATCAAAACCAATTGTATTGGTGCACTAAATTTAATGCACAAAACAATTCTTGAATGTTCTCGGTATTTGTTTTGATGTCTTCTCAAGAAGAAGATGAAGAGTTGAGATACAACCTTGATTTTAGAGTCAAAACTCTTATACCAATTGATTCACCCACGTAGAATAATAGCTCCGAAACCCACAAAAGATGGAATCACAATCCACGAAAACCAAAATCCCGATTTGAAACTTGACCCAATAATTTATTGAATAAAAAAACCAAAGTTATGGAAGAACTTGACCTCTTAATTACAAAAACTATGAACCTTGCTATAAAATTATTGAATGCCATAAAGACCAAATCCTTGATGAGTTCAAAATTGAGTTCAGTGAAGAACAAGAAGAAAGCAACCTTGATTTGATTTAATCTCATAGTAATGTGTGGTTTTCACAATGAAAAGAATGAATCCTATTTATAGGGAATCCAAAAAAGCCTAATTAAATCGGAATTATATCAAAAAGATACCATAACAAGAGTTCTACAAAAAATAGACTTTTAGGAAAAATATGAAAAAATGCGTCCATAAATTGAACTATGCGAGCAGAAAGTTATAACTCCCGCAACAGCATAGAACAACCAAAAATCCACTTCTTTGTTTTGGGAATAGTACATGTAACGACATCCCGTTTAATACTATGAGACAACATTTGTTATCCGACAGATCTTCATTTTCATTTCCTTGAATCAAGTTTAATCGTTGGGGTCCCTCTTCCATGCCCAACATGAAATTTGATGTCTTGCTTGTTGCAACCGAAGTCTTAGCCCATGTAACTTGAACAAGTAATCTCATGGCTTCCTTGATCTTCTTTGTTCGTGATGTCGTCATTGTTCATTCTTCCACAATCAACGGATCCTTGCTAGTTTTCGTGAACTGATGAGTTCTCTCGAGTCATTATCCTTCTTTTTTTTTTCTTTTGTTCTTGCGGGTTCGAACCTCATAAGGGGCTGAATTTTTTATTGAGGTCAATTAGTTCCGTAGAGAACTCGACAAAAATAAAGCATAGAGAGAAAAAAAGGCAAGAGTGGTGAGATTGTTATTGGGAAAAAGCCAATATTGAGCGAAGCACTTGAGTACAAACCAATAGGCATATAATTCTAGTTATCAAGATATCTGAAACAGAATAATCAACTTCATCTTGAAAGCTATAAACAACAGTTTGAGTGGATGAATGTGGTGTTTGGAGAAATTAGGGATAAAATGGATCGACAAGATACAGTGATTGCAAACTTATAAAGGGTGCTGCAACCTAGAGGAGTTTCTATGATGTCGCGTAGCAAAATGGATGATGTTGCATGTACTATTCCTGAAACAAAGAAGTGGAATTTTGGCTGTTCTATGCTATCACGGGAGTTATAACTATGCGGTTGCATAGTTCAATTTCTGGACGAGTTTTTTTTCAAATTTTTCCTAGAAGTCTATTTTTGGTAGAACTCTTGTTATGATATCTTTTTGATAACTTTATAATATAATTCCATTTTAATTAGGTTTTTATGGGTCCTTATGGATAGGATTCATTCTTTTAATTGTAAAAATAACACATTATTATTGAGAGATTAAATCAAAGCAAGGTTGCTTTCTTCTTGTTCTTTATTGTACCCAATTTCGAATTTATCAACGATTTCATCTTTGTGGTTTTCAACAAATTTATAAGAAGGTATGAATTTTTTGTAATTAAGGGGTCAAGTTCTTCCATAACTTTGGTTCTTTGATTGAATAAATTATTGGGTCAAGTTTCAAATCGAGATTTTAGCTTTCTTGGGTTGTGATTCAATCTTTTGTGGGTTTCGAAACTACTATTGTTACGTGGGTTCACATCATCAATACCTTTTGTACTAACAACATAACCAAGAAAATTACCCTTTTCACACAAAAATGTACACTTCTAATTAGCATGAAGTTGCTCTCGTCTTAAAACAAGAAGCACACATCTCAAATGCTATGTATGCTCATCTAAACTCTTGCTATATATTATGATGTCATCAAAATAAACTACTACAAACCTATATTCACACGCAAAACATGGTTCATTAATCTCATGAAAGTATTAGGTGCATTAATGTAAGTCCAAACGATATAACTAACCATTCATATAGCCCATATTTAGTCTTAGAAGCAAGTTTCCTCTCATCTCCTTCTTTCATTCTAATTTGGGATAGCCACTCTTAATATCTGTTTTACTAAAAATACATTATCCATGTAATCGATTTACATTCTCCACATCCCATCCGTTTTAGGTACAAGTAGCATTGGCACTACACTTGGACTCGTGTTCTCCCTCATGTACTCTTTACTCATCAACTCCTCCACTTGCTTTTGAAGATCATTTGTCTTCTCGGGATTACTTCTATAAGCTGATCGATTTGGAACAACGGCTCTAAGTCAATTTGATGTTTAATGTTCGCTTGAAACCCGCAAGCGTACGGGATCGTTGTACAAGTAATAAGATAGTGAGTTAAGAGTATCGTTCCCACGAGAAATAAGATCTAATTTGTAATTTAATAGCTACTATTATATTCGAAATATGATGAAATC